>VBVQ01003455.1:0-18708 GCA_011636635.1 Tetramorium simillimum | reverse complement strand
CACCCATCCACGTACACGCGCGCGCGCGCGCGCGCGCACGCACACGCGCGCGCACACACACACACACACACACACACACACACACACACACACACACACATATAGTTATATATATATATATATATATATATATATATATATATAATAAAATAAAAAATATTGGTCGCGTTAAGATTCCCGCGAAGTTTCGCGATGGTGGCGAGGAAGACGAACGTTATTTTTTTTCCCTTAGCCACCTCCGCTATTTCCCTAAGAATAAGGATTTGTAAACTTTCTTGTACGTACTGCAAATCTTCTATAAGTAATGCGAAAATGGGGCGAGCAATTCTGTTGGACCAAGTAAATGGATACTCGAAGAATTTGCTTAAAAGAAACCTAGACGAATCCGGGAATTTTGACATTTTTCATGATTATTATTTGAATTCTCAAGAAATAGTCGATTTTGAATTTGTTCAGAAAGCCCGTTCGTTTTCAGATAAGATCAACTTCGCCCTTCACTTTAATTTTTTTTATGAAGTTAATGCTTATCACAGTGTTCAATTCGACTTTGACTAGAATAAGCATAATTACATAAAATGTGTTATAAGAGAACAAAAGGCCGTGCGAATCATTGGCAACGACATGTGTACATTTACACGAGTCTTTGAACATAACCAGAAGCTATAATTACAATGTAATAATAATCGACAAGACTCGTTGAGATGAAAAGTGAAGTGCCCAATAGTTTGAGCTTAAGGCTCCTGGCCCCTCAACGCAGCCATATTGAATTATGACATCAGAGGCGAGAATGACACGTTGATTTTACGCACGTGTCATTTGCAAATAAATATAAATTTGAATAAAATAGTGCATTACATTACTTTAATAGACTTCTAAAATCCGGCTAATGCAATCTTGATCTTTATTGATCAAGGTTAGCAATTCAGTGAATGTTAACCTTGATCACCGAATTGCTAACCTTGACCAATAAAGATCAAAGATAGCATTCGCCGGATTTTAGAAATGTATTAAAGTAATGTAATGCGTTATTTTATCCAAATTTATATTTATTTGCAAATGGCACGTGCGCAAAATCAGCGTGTCATTTTCGCCTCTGACATATATTAGAATTCATAATTCAATATGGCTGCGGTGAAAGACCTGGGGGTCGATTGTGTATTTTTGAAGAAGTAAAAATGTGAAAAGTAAGCAACACTGATTGGTGTATATCGTTAATGTTGTGTACACCAATCAGTGGAGACAGTGCTACTCACTTTTCACATTTTCACTTTCTTCAGAAATATACAATTGACCCCCAGGAGCCTTAAGTTTAATTTATTTGGAACTGAATAAAGTGGAGCAGAAGATTTTTAAAAGAAAAATCGCGCGATTTCATGTAGATTAATTAAATCAAATCAATTAGTCTTAATTTCCGCGATTTAAGTAATTCAATATTATTACGCCTGTACAACAATCAACTTCCTCATAAGAGCCAAAAGAATTTCATAAATTATGTTCATTATATTGTTTATTTCACATTCGCGAAAGTAACCAATAGATGGAAAGTTTCGTTTAGCTTTTTAGATGAATTGTATTTTACGTCATACAGAGATGTCTACTTTTTATTTGTATAATTCGTATTTTGCGTACGGGATGTGCCAACGAATCTCTAACAAGATAGTTGTTTTATTTTATATATATTTTTTTATTTTATTTTTGAATCGATTGATTCAAAATTCGTTATGAAAAATCATCACATTATCAGTTTCAAAGAGATGTTGGCGTATCCGGTAGAAAAACAAACAGCATGCAATGCAGATCGAAACTAGATGTAAGGATATTAGAGTCGTAAAGGATATTCTTAGCTATCTCGCCAATTTACGATACAGTATTCATCGGAAGTTTTTTCTAAGAAGAAGAGACAGGAAAGGAAAGAAGAAAAGAGACCAAAATGGATTTCTCTTTGGGATGTAGATTTCTCGATATCGTACGAGTTTGTATGAACGAAATAAATATACTTAGTTGTGTCACTCATCTCAACCGCGCTTTTCGCAAGTTTACGGGGGGGGGGTTCCTGTAAAACTAAATTATTGTAAAGCCATTGTGTACCTAATGTCCACGGGTATTCCAAAGCTTATGTAAAATGAAGTGTATGCTCGTGATACAAATACACAAATATATATATATATATATACATATATATATATATATATATATTCGAGAAATAGTCGTCGGGGAGGATCGATGATATCCAAAAGATGAGGAAAAAAAATCTACAATTTGAAGACGAAGAATGGGATCTGGAGCTCGAATCGGTCTCCGAGACTTTCGGAAGAGCCATCCAGATTGCAAAAACGTCATTTACCCGAATATACCGTTACAAATATACGATGGTATTATTAATAATAATAAATTTGTAGCAAATCTGTACAAAGCCAAATAAATCAAAAAAATTTCGTAAATCCACTCCGAATTTTTTTCCGTTGTTGAAGAAAATCAGTTCTCTTTGATTGACTCTTAAATCGTCTTTCTGAACTAATTTAGAACTTCTAAACTAAGTTATTAGTTACCAGCCGCTATTTTTAGTTTAATTCCCTCTTTATAGTCGTATATCTTTATTTACATAACTCCTTATCAAAATTTTAATTGTAAATTATTTTGGCACACTCATTGGCGATTATTAGTGATTGGGCATATGTAATAAAATTAACATTTTATTTGAAAAATTGAGACATACACAGATGCGAAAACAATGATAGCACATTCTGGTATATCACCGATAAATAGACGCTGAAACAATATCTTTGGATTTTAAAATGACTATGCGCAGATCGATTGCTCGTTTGATCGATTAAATCGTTTAATTCTTTTTCTTTGTTCCTTCGTTTCGATTAATTCGACATCGCAACAGTTTTCTCGCGAGTCGGTCGGAGCGACACGAAGTGTCCGTAGAGCTTCTACTTAATAATTACCTACAATAAAATTGTAATTGTTCGATTTTTACAATAGATATTTGCCGATTAGTAACTTAAATATTTGATAATTAAGGACCTATTTTGAACTGTTAAAAAATATTTTTGTTATTTTGTTGAATTTAAAACTCTGCGAAAATGTTATAAATAATATAAAATCCCTAGCGTTTCTTTTTTTTATAAACTTTCTATAGTATAGAAATCTTGTTCTCTCCGCGGAGATACAGATCTCTCATGAACTATGTCCTTAATGTGACAAAATTATTCTTTTCCAACCGACATATCCTCTCTCTGATCCTTATATACTTCTAGGGCGGAATGAATATATAAATATATTTATACAAGATGTATCGCCAAGCGTCGGAATCAATACACTTTATTATACAGCCCGTATAGTAAAGTCGCGCTAATCGGGTCTCGTAATAGAGATAGGAAAAAGGATCTCTCTTATTGAGGATGTAACGGATTGATTTTAGGTAAGCCGCCTACTTTCGGATTTTGATCAATTTCTTTAATCTCCTCCTCCACACTAACGAAGTTACTCTCTTATCCCTAATTTATCCTTCCTATATATATATATATATATATATATATATCCCTTTAATAGCATTATATGTATATACAAACGTAAATGAGCAAACATTGGTTTGGTCGCAAGCTCGATAATATAATGGGTAATTGAAAGTTGATAATAATAATTCTCTCGATGCTCTCGCTATGCATTACAAAAGAATCCGGTCATTACAAAAAATCAAAATCAATCAAATAAGTAGTAAGAAAGAATCATTCTGATTGTGTGTAGATATATGAAACGTTTTCGCCTTTTAATTCCTCGACAGCGAATCGAGTATTTCTCATCGACTATAGAAATATCCGTGGCATTTTATTATTGGCACTATGATGCACTCTCTCTTTGGTTCCTTCGATTTACTTTCCATCGTGTTTTATCGTATCGATAAAAATTACACTGTCATCGATAAAAACATACCAATCGTATGTATGTACATACGTATCAACTTCTACCAGCTAGCGTAAGAAATCGCGCTCTCGTTCTTCGTGCCTTCGTAAGCGATTCCTCCCTTTCCTCCATCATTAATTATCCATTAAATTATAATCACCGAAGCATCGTCAATCACTTGATTAATCGTCGCTCAATGACGCCGCGATATTTGCGTAATTTCAGATTGCAGGGTTCTTTTTTCTTTCGGTACGCTATCATATTGCTATACGAAGTAATAATGTAAAGCCGGATTTATAAAAACCGTAAACTATTAATTTATACCAAAACCGTAAAATTTCAACCAATGTCTGATTACGCACAACGGAATCGAATGACGTGATTGCTCGAAACTTTACGGTTTCGGCCTAAGGGCCTTAATTACATGGCGTAATAGTCTACGTCAGACGTAAGTCTTAGACGTAAGTAACGCACAAGAATTGACGTACATACATACAACTTGTAGGATATATAAGTTATATGTCAATTCTTGTGTGTTACTTACGTCTAAGACTTACATCTGACGTAGACCATTACGCCATGTTATGTGCTAAGGCCCTAAGTTAACAGTTTACGGTATTGAGTGTGTTCAGGAGACACAACTGTTGAAGAACAATTGATTGAACGTTCTCTGAACGCACATTGATTTACTGAACGCTCAGTAACCGCAGCTCAACATGGACTGTGTTCCGTTTTTACTAATGCTATCAAAATGACATCATTAGTACACTGTCATAGCCGTTCCAAAATTACTTCAGTGCTGCTAGCAGAATTGTGACGTCATATTTTGGAACAACACTGCAGTGCACTGTAGGATGTGAGGGGATGATGTGTGACTCGGTGCTGACGCGAACGACTGTTGGAGGGGTCCCGACACCATATTGCCCTGCAACTGCCTCACCTTAGAAGCTACAGCAGTCGCAGTGGCAATATGGCTTCCATTTATGACATCATTGATGGAAGTAGATGCAGCACACTGAATATTAATAACGGAACGAATTTTCAACACTGCCAATACTGGCAGTGAATATCGGGACACAGCCATATTCAGTGAGCGGACACCATTTCTCTGAGCGCTTTTTAAATTCACTCACTTAGTACAACACGTTGCAATTAGTTCTAAATTTCAAAATAAGTAGTGATAAGATGCATCAAAAAAGCATACATTTATAATAATGCTGCTTACAACAAGATGGATATTAAAGGAGTACATAGCATCGTCTAATAATAACGCCAGAATTATTAGATTATTTCTATCCATTCTTGGTTTAATATTAATTCAGTATTTTGCAGAAATAGAAGATTATATTTTTGCTCACTTAACTGTTAAGTGAGCATTCATTGAGCAAAGATATGTCTCCTAAATGGTCATTTAATTATACATAGATGCGTGAAGTGTTATAAAACAAAATTTTATACTTCTTCAGCATTTACTATATTATAAGAAGCATTATTATAAATGTATGTTTAGTGAGCGAACTTGAAAAGCGTTCAGAAAAATGGCATCCGCTCACTAATGTCCATTTCTACCAATGCAGATTAAGGTTCCTGATCCCTCGCCGACCATATTGAAAATCGTGACGCCAGAAGCGAGAAATTACACGAAAATTACTTTGCAACGTACCATCAAATAAAAAGATATTTGGATGAAAACACACTGTAGATCTCTTTAGCACACTTGTAACTTGTACAAGACACTATTCTTAAAAACACTATATGTTGAACATGATACAGAGCGTAGTCACATACATACATATCCAAACACACTAACACACACGTGATTTGACAACGCTGGAAAGTGAGAGACACTATGTCTTCTACGTTGTGTATTCCTTGGTAATCTTAGTTTCCTATATATTTTACATGTATGCCACAGCAATCTACAATGTGTTTTTGTTCAAATATCTTTTTATTTAACAGTACGTTGCAAAGATTTTCAATGTGTAATTTCTCGCTTCTGACGTCACGTTTCAAGATGGCTGCGATTAATACCCAGGAGCCTTAACTTTAATCTCAGTTTAACTTACTTTTTATCTTTTTCTAATTTTTAGGACTAAAAAAAAGATAGAAAGTAAGTTAAACCGAGATTAAAATTAATCTGCATTGATAGAAATGGACATAAACATGTTAACCTGCGCTCATTAATCAGTATGCGTTCAGAGAATGCTTATTTAACCGTTGTGCAACAGTATTTCCCGAACGCATCCATTGGCACCACATTATCAATCATCTTTCTTTGTTTTCCGCTAAAAAGAAATCAGCCTTTTATTATGTCGTTTCGTAATGCAGATCAACCTATAGCTACGTTTACTATTAACCCCTTAAGTGGCAAGTTGGTTTTGTCTGAATGTGCTCCAGGGGGCAGGAAAAAAGATTCTTTGATTTTTTGTATTCAGGGGTTTTTTTGGATCGCAGAATACGATTACGTGGTCAAAAATGTGAAATTCAAAATAAAAAACCCTTAGACAATAAGTTTTCGAATTATGTGACATTTTTGTACGCCATATTGGATTCGCCATTTTGAATTTGTCAATTTGAACCAAAAATACGTATTCTACAACTCGAAAAACCCTGTATATAGAGTTTTAAAACAATTGCAACAACGATCTGCGAGAAAACGCATTTGATGACATATGGCGTCAATGCCACTGAAGGGGTTAATAAATTGGCGATTCGTTGATTTACAGGAAAACCGTATCGCTGTTTTCAACCGAAAATTGTACGCGTTTTCTCGAGAACGAAGAAGTCGAGAAGTGATCATAAAAGTGACAATGTCTTATAGCGACGTTCCGAAAGTTCTTTTTTTTATTCTCTTGTAATTTTTATCACGCTTTTCTCATTTGGCACGCTGTCATGGAGGTCGACGATACCTGCGGCAAAATCTTCGATACTGCATCTTCGAGGTACGTCCGTCTTTTCTTTTCCATGCATTTGAAGGAGGAATGCATGCAACAAAATGAGAATCTCGAGATTAAGTTCGAATTATTAAATTAATTAACGATTAATAAACGACGAGAATTATATGTATGTTTACACGCCGATAAGTAAGGCAGGCATTCCCTTAATCGTAGTAATGACAATTTGCACGAACGAATTAGAATATAGTGTGTGTGTGTGTGTGTGTGTGTGTGTGTGTGTGTGTGTGTATGCACAGGGTGTCCGATAAAGATTGAATCAATGCTCGTGAGTAGATAGAGTGGATTAAACCGAGTCAAAAATTTCTTTACCATTTTTCAATTTTCGCAGTAATTAATGAGTTATTAATTGTTAAAAATCGGAAGAAGAAATAAACAGCGCGATGCGTGAGACCTGAGAGTAGCAATGACAGCATGGACAGTGGCCCTTGCCCACGTCTTGCGCATCACGCTATCTATCTCTTCTTCAGATTTTTAACAATTAATAATTCGTTAACTATTGCGAAAATTGCAAAATGGTACAGGACTTTTCAACTCAGTTTAGTCCGCTCTATCTACTCACGAGCGTTGATTCAATCTTTACCGGACACCCTGTATACGCCCCCCCCCCACACACACACACACACACACACACACACACACACACAGGATGTTCCATAACATTAATCAATACTTTAGGAGATGAAAGAGGGTGAAATTTTGAACAAAAAGTTCCTTTTCCGTTTTTGACTATACTTTACCGAGTTATTAACCCTTAAAGGACCGTGGCGGCTAATTCAGGTCTACAAAAATTTTTTTTTTTACCATTTCCGCAATTTTTAACCTTTTTCGCTAAAATTTTGGCTATGTAACTATTTTAAGCATAGAATTGATAAATTATTTTATCTAATTGTTACAACATTTATTAACAAAGTGGCGAAGGGTGAAAAAATAGCACATTTTTTAAGATCTCTCTAGGATCGTCTATAATTTTGTAGAACATCATGAAAATTTGTGTAATTGCTGTATTTACTCAAAGAAAAATTAATATTCAGGCTTAAAGATACAAAAATAAAAATGGCGTATCCAATATGGCGGTCGAAAATGTCGAATTTCTATTCTTTTGAATCAATTTTCATCAAACCCAAGTAGCACAACATCATTGGGGCAACATTGGTTAACAATATATAGCCAATTTTCTATATTGGTTACAAGTCAATTATTCATATTGGTCCAATATTGTAAAGTAGACGCTGTTTCATTTTAAAACAATATTGAATTTTAATATTGGCCCAATATTGAGAAGTAAAATCTAATATTATACATTGGGGATACATTGATTCAATATTACAAGGGAGATGCCTGCTGTAATTTAGTCAAAACGGGTTAAATAGCATTGGGCCAATATTAAATAATAATATTCATCCAATATTTCATATTAGATATTAATTAGACATTAATTGTATCGTAATGTGGAACCAATATTGTAAAGTTCTGAATGTTTTTTTGTAGCAAATATTGAATTCTAATATTTGGCCAATGTATCAATCGCTTTTCGAACCAATATTAACAATTTTTATAAAATCACGGATTTAAATAAAATATAGAGGCCAACTTAGTGGTCATATATCTACGTAATCAGACCAAATTTGATAAATTCGAATTTTCATGCTTTCGATTTGCTTATCCTTTTATCACCATGACTACGTTTACACGGCACCGTTAATCAGGTCATCATTTAGGCCCGATTCCACAACTTACTTTAACGGAAGCTTAACTAATAATATCCAATAGAAGAGTTCGTTTTATATAAAGTAAGTTATGGAATCGGGCCTTAATAACATCCGTAGTTCTTAGACCGGCCAATTCAGCTATTCTATTTTTCTGAAAAATGGTTACGATTGGTTTCCCTGACAACTACAGATGTTATTATACCCGATTAACGGTGCCGTGTAAACGTAGTCCATAGTAGTTGGATTTCTCTTACGAGAAAGGTAGCCACCTAGCGGCCGCGCATATAACTCGCATTCACTGACGAAACATTTTGCTCAATTTACTCCCAATGTAAATCTAATATTAGTGTCATCATAGGCACTACAATATTGGCAGGATATTTAAAGTTATTTAATCACTGATACTGTTGTCATGGGCACTACAATATTGGTAGAATATTTAAAGTTATTTAATAACCAATATTGGTGTCATCATGGGCATTGCAATATTGGTACTGCACTTATATTTTGTTAATCACCAATATTTGTTTTGCATTGAGAAATATTGGCCAAGACAGTCCCAACATAACCAATATTTAGCCAATATATGCCAATGCACTGTGCTACTAGGGAACTCTGTATATAAGGATTTTCAAAGTCTCTGATTCCTGATTTGTTGTCAAAATGGCAAATCCAATATGGCGAACAATAATGATAAATTTTAATTTTTTTCTATCAGTTATTAACAAATTTTCTATGTAGTCAAAAGACAGATGTATTATAATATTATATTTTGTTATATAGTATTATAATGTATTCTCTATAGAGAATAACAATAATTATAATTATTACAAGTTTGCCATCAGATTATCCATATTCAAAATGATGGATTCAATATGGCGGACGCTAATAATGAATTTTTATTCATTTCAATCAATTTTTAGTATCTTTCTATATCCCAGTGAGAAATGGTTGGTCAAATCGATGTCGAAGCGATATCGATCCAATATCTTTTGCAAAGGCATTTCGAAAAGGCATCAAATCGACGTCGATTCGATGTCTTTTTGATCATTTCTCACTGTGTATGGAGATTTCCGAGGTCTTTGAGTAATAATTTGCCATCAAAATATGTAAATTCAATCTTGGAACCATTTGTAGATTCGACATGACTGACAAGAATGATGAATTTCAATTTATTTTTAGCAATTGTTTTCAAACTTTTTTGTAAGGGATCAAGTGACAAATCTATTATAGGGAACAACAACAATGAATTTCGATTTGCATTTGTTCAAACTTTATATGTATAGTAAGTTTTAGAGGACAATCGTGCGGTCATCTTTAATTTATATTCTTTCATTTTCTCATATTAGTACATTTTTTATTTCAAAATCAAAATGAATAAACCAGAACAACAATTTTATCCTTGAATAAACAAATGCGGAATCAACTTTCATTAGAGATTATTTTGTTTGTACTCACAATTCATTCTTTCAAGTTTACAAATGTGGATTTTGAGTTGAATTTTGATCAATTTTGATATTAGATTTAAAATCAGCGTCCCTCAAAACTCTAAGATATGCATTTTTACATTTATTCAATCAGTAGAATAATAGTTTGGCTGGGTGACCTGAGTTCCCCTCCCCTCTCCCCAATAATCCTTACTGTAAGTATTTTTCACGCGATCCTCTAAGGACTAACAATTACACTTAGCTAATCAGACAGCGCGCGGCCAGAGTACGCAGGGGCGCAGGATGCCATGAGGCTAAATTATTTATAAAATTTATTTTGAGAATGTTTTGCCAATAATCTTCTTAAATACTCATGGCAAACATCCTGTAGTTCATTTTTTTACTGTTACTGCTTGGTTAGCCATGGGAATTAATAGATTAAATTATTAAATGAATATATAAATAAATTAATAAATAGATGAATAAATTAATACATAATTAAACAAATAAAATAATAAATAAATAATAAATAAGAATAAAAACCAATCAAAAATTGAATACATTTCTTACATGTATTCTTACTTATTTATTTATTTATCGATTTAATGATTTATTTATTTATTATTATTATTATTAATTAATATACAAATTAAAATAGAATTTTAACCGAGAAAATCGGTTCATCGGTAAGCACGAGAGCTTTATGGCATGCTACGCTCCTGCGTACTTCGGACGCGCGCTATTTGATTAGTTAACCATTATTATTAATAATTTAGTAAATAATGATCTGAGCCAAAAACGAAAAAGAATTTAAACTTTGGATTCAAAATTTCACTCTCTAAAGTATTGATTAACAGTTATGGGACACCTTGTATGTATTCTTGAAATATATGTATATTTCCTTTCGAGGTATAATATTACACGATTTCAATCTTGTCTCCGGTAATGTAGGAAACTAATTCTAAGCGAAACTTTGTAGCGATCAATCGTGAATATATTCGCTGAGAAAAATGTCTCTCACTTCTCTTTACATATAATATATACATAGATAAAATTTAAACAATGCAAAGTTGAACAAAGAAACAACAACTCTAAATATTACTTTCCGTTCCATCCGCCGAGGATTTTGAAATCATTCTGATTTTTTCAAAAGAATCACGCTAGAGAAACATAAGCTTATATAGAATTATTCCATCTAGTTTGTCAAGTCACTGATAAACATTCATAGAGAATATTTTCTTTCAATTCCTTACAAGTTACTGAAAAAACCAATAATGATTCATCCCGACGGACGATTGATAAACCTTTCACACAACAACGACCAAATCGAGGGTATCAAGGATATAACGGAGGGTCGTCTCGATACGATTGCTGTACACAGGGTATCGCAAAAGAAGATGTGTATAAACAGAGCAATGTTTTATGTCTACGTGTAAAATCAATCGTGAGTCCGTGAACTCCAATGTCGAACTCCTCTAAATCCATCTGGGAACTTCTCATTTCAACATTCTCATTTAGATACTTGTACTTAGACATTCTCTCTCCCAGACAATACAAACGTCCAAAGGTATCTGATGAAATTTGGGTGTCTTTTAAACATTATCTGAGTCAACTTCAACTTGGCTGATGAAATCGTCTTCAATCTGAAGGCATCTATTGGCACCCGTTGATATTCTTCGATCCTTTTCTCGAGAGAACCTGAGGAAAATTCTGAGCGACTCTCGTGATCTCTTGCAATTTTCTCGATTATCTCCCTTGAGCCAAATGTGACCTACGCTCTTGCTCTATCATCGGCCAACGGTCAATCCTGGGTTTCATTCAGAAAAAATCCATCCATCGACGTTTCCGACTCCCTTCCCGCAAGAACCTGAGGAAAATCCTGAGCGACATATCTTGTGCTATCTCGATACATAAATCCTTTCCTGCGCGATTCTCACTCTTGCTCTACGCTGATGTCGACCGTTCTCACCCTAGACGAATCCGTGGGTAACAGTTGAAGACGTTCAGGCTCCGCGTCCAGCATGATGATGCACATGAAACTCTTGCCGGACGCCTGATCTCTGGGATAGATGGTCACCGGCGCGAACTTGTCCACCGAGCCGTCCACGTAGGAACAAAGTTTTCGATAGACCTGGGGGAAGTGTCTTCTTAAAGAGACTCCCCTGAGTCTGAGCTGCCGTTGGATATTGGTGAAGCTAATCTCTCGCGCTTTTCGTGGCGTGTTTTGACCATTGTTACCGGGTAACGATGTCAACACGAGTGTCTCAGGCGAGTCCATCTCCCTGGTGATGTTGCAGGGTGACGCAGGTGCCTGTTGCGACAACTTTCTCCTAGCTTGCGGAGACGCCGAAGAGGAAGAAACGTGCTGCTTAGCCGCTCCATCAAGTCGGATTTTGGCGCATCTAGATACCAGTTGCCGTTCCCATCTAACCGCACCGCTAGTTGGCACCTCGCTGACCACGCACACCGCCACGTAAAGCACCAGTCGCGCCTCCGGATTGTACGTCTTGCAGAGGCGCATCAACTCAGCGTACAGCTCGGCGCCCATCTCACCCGGGAGCAAGTCCGACCAGCGCACATAGGTGGGCTCGCCGAGATCGGCGAAACCGTTGCCGACAAAGCGCTCGGCCGCCTCGGGGCTCGAGAAGAAGCACTTGACCGCTCCGCGACCATGAGCGGCGTAGCCTCGTTTAGCGAGGGCGGAGATGTGCTTCAAAGTGGCCGAATCCTCCTTCGCTGAGGACAGTACCTGGCGGCAAAGACTGCCGGCTCGCGAATGAAGACAGGTCCTGCGATGACGTTGCCAGTGAGCTCGTCGACATTCGCGTGAGCAGTATAGGCAAGTGCAATTGTGGCAGCTCTTATAGGTCCTTCTCGCTTCTGCCAGGGTGGTCGAATTGCCGCACTTGTTGTTACGGCACCGCACTACCTTGTCCATGGCCGAGCTGCCGTTGGTGGTGGAATCTTGGGCGTTGTCAAAGGATACACGGCGATGACGGGGCTGGACACCGCTGCCACCGCCGCGCGGCATCAATGACGAGGACGACGCGGTTGCGACGGCGGCAGCTGCGGCTCGCGAGGCCGGCAGCGTATCGCTGCCTTCGCTCTTCCGTCTTACCAGCTCGCCGGAGTAGAAGTTGCGTTGATCGTCCACGGTTGCCTGATGAACGTCCATCACGCTCTTAGCTGACTCTGCGACAAGTCAGATCGGATTGTCTTTGTCAGTATGAATATGGCAGGATGGAGCAAGATCGATATAGGAAAGAGACGATAAGAGAGAAATTGGAGAACGATTGTGATTGAACTGAATGGCTTGTCTCAAAATCGTGTTAGCTCTTATTAGAAGCGAGGATGCATTTTTAGTGTACCAAATATTCATCTCGCAACGCTTCATTGCAGCTCTGTTTGCAATACTTGCAATAATTTTCATATTTTTCAAATGTGGATTTAACACGATTTGGAAACGAGCTCTTTATTTCCAGTCATCCTATTAGAATAATGGCATTGAATAGAAAATGATAATAATTATTACTTTGAGCACCAAATAATTTTATGTATCTATATTATATCGAATGAGAGAGAGGATTCGTTCTCACCATCTCTCCATCGTCATTGTCACCGAGAGCTAGCGCGAGAAACGCGTTAAGCACAATGACATGATGATTATAAGCAACTATGAGCGTGAATGACAATGATCGGCGTGTGATGTACCTTTTAATGACGCACTCATACGTATAATTCTTCTCCCCCCACCCCACCCCCAGTCATCAGTCTAACTTTGCCTGGCGTTAACTTCACAACTTAGTTTTATTGAACTTTGAAAGAATGGTCTAAGAAAATTAAAACATCAAACCAAATAACAATTAGATTGAAATCATTTAAAGAAGAACAAGCTAACTGAAAAGAATATATCATAAAAATATATCACGTTCTAGTCTATAAACAAATGTTAAATCTCTTTTCTAAAAGCTTATCTAAAATATAAAAATCTGCTAATAAATATAAGACTTTCTTTAAATGACTATTAAAATTAGCTCTTCCTTCCGAAAGGTCCTTTCTAAGTCATTATTGTCCTTTCGGACAATAATGTTATTGTTATAAGGTTTTCAACATCATAAGTGAACGAGGATTAACTTAGAAAGATAATATAATTTTTAATTCCGTAAGTAAAAAAAACATTTAATCAATATTTATATTTTTAAACTTTTCATAGAAATTCTTGCAAAGACATTCTTTTCCGGTTTCTCGATATTCGGGATATGCATATTGCTTTTTCAAAGATATTAATAAATACACATTCTATTCTTAAGTTTTTTTACTTCTAATCTTGCTATGTTATTACATGTATATATGTACATACTGCAGTTGAAAGAATTGTTGCAACAAAAGCAAGTGGGTACATTGCTACAAGTTCGCATAAAAGTTATTTCAATCTATGTATTTAACCCATCCCACGTGCCAGAAGCTTGATCGTGCACAGAACCATAGATCTGTTTTTACTTTTTTTTAGTTACACTTTCCTACGTTTTCCGCATCGAAGCAGATCAATTATCATCGAGTCTCACGTTAAATTTAATACTGACTTTCTGAAATTCGATAACGCGATCGAAAATTTTCACAAAAATGTATGAAAGTTAAGACAAATCGCTGGAAAGTATAGGAAGCGCTGCTAAAAAAGGAAACAGATCTTTAAAGAGACAGAAAAAGAATATGTAAGAAAAAGAGAGAGAGAGAGAGAGAGAGAGAGAGAGAGAGAGAGACAGACAGAGAGAGAGTGTCGAGAGTCTTGGTGATGATTTTTGTCTTACGATCTTCGTTTCAGCTCGTGTTATTAATCATGCGCTCCTAATCATTCACGCGATAAGCAGCGAGCGGCTGCTATGGCGGCCGTCCACAACGGCCAAACTCGTCCTTGGAGTCCTTGGACTCTGGGGTGTCTACGACCCCATGAGGAGTTTTACACGCCCTTAGGCTCGCCTCTGCAAAGGTGCAAAAGAACGTGAGATCGAAGGACGGGGAGACGGGGGTGATACGCGTTAGCTTCCATCATCTTCTTCACGTCGGATGACACATGCTTTTCTATATCGATAGATTGACTATCGAGTCAGTATCGGTCCATATGGACTCGAGTTAAAAAGCAACAAGCTTTGCATCCGTTCGTCCCGTTTCATTTATGTTATTCATTCACGATTTTAGTGATGAAATTGAAATTCTCTTTCGGGGAAGTCTCGGGGTACTTTTTGCAAAAATCCGCAATTCTCTTTCGATTCCCTGCGCCGTCGACAAGAAATGTGAAAATGTTAGGATGGTATGATATGTAATTTCATCTCGAGTTATATTCTGTACGGAATCTGGCTCCTTCGAACCTAGTTCAAATACGAGGCGCAGCCTGCGTGGGTGAAGGGTGAGGTGAGTGACGACGAGGCGAAGAGAAACGCAAGTTTTTAAGTTTTTCTTTACGCCGCAAAGCGTAAAGTCGGTCACGTGTCACACAATCGAAATGAAAACTCGGAAGAAACATATACACCGGCGGCAGATTTCCCTTTTCCGTTAAAAAAACAAGGAATCTTTGTCAAAGGCCCTCTTCGCGACGGCCAAAAGGATTCTACTGTCTCTCGTTAAGGCTCCTGGGAACCGCAGCCATCTTGATGCGTAACGTCAGAAGCGAGAAATTTTACGGTGACAATTGTTGCAAACTACTGTAAAATAAAAAATATTTTAATAAAAACACACTACAGACCGTTTTAGCACACTTTTAAAATGTGCAGGAAACTAAGATTACCAAGGAATACACAATGTAGAAGACACAGTGTCTATCTCTTTTCAGAGTTGTCAAATCACATGTATATTGGTGTGTTTGGTTATGTATGTGACTACGCTCTGTATTATGTTCATTTTACACATAGTGTTTTTTAAGAATAGTGTCCTGTACATTTTATAAGTGTGCTACAGCGATCTACAGTGTGTTTTCATCAAAATATCTTTTTATTTGACAATATGTTACAATGTAATTTTCGTGTAATTTCTCGCTTCTGACGTCACGTTTCAGATGGCCGCGGTCGGTACCCAGGAGCCTTAAGGTAAATTTTCGGTAAAAAATTAAACAAGTGCGAGAGCAAAAACGGTAGAATCGGTCTTCCACCATCATCGAATTCTACCGCTTGCGTAAGATTCTTACAAGGACACTCGATGCGCACGCTCTTCGGGGTACGGCAGGGATACACGTATAGAGATTGATCTTGTCCTTGGATAGGATCTGCCGATCAGAACGAAAACTTACATAGTCCTCCTACCTTGGAGGTCTTGGCGTAGGTCGCTGCAGCTCTTCCCGGCTTTCGCCTGGCCGACGGCGGCGTTCGTATGGCGATGGCGGATGGCGGACGTGGCGGTCACGACGGGTCCCCCCGGGCCAGGACTCGGGGTACGCGACGCGGGTGGCAGTCCCAAGAGGGAGTCGAGTACGTCCTCCAGGGTCGTGGAGCCCGGGCTCGGTTTGTTCCGCAGAAGAGCTGCCGTCGCCATCGCCTCGTCCGTATCGCTCTGGCCCGATCCTGATCATCGGTATCATGCGGGGGTAAAGAAGAGACAGAGAGGTTTGCGTCATCCTCTTGGCCTCGAAAGTGTACGTGTGTGTGTATGTGTGTGTGTATGTACGTATATGCATATGTACATGTATATGTATACGTAGAAGTGAGAACGAGACAAGCCTTTCCCCATTTTCTGTTAACTCTGTGATTAATAATAAAGCAATTACTTTCTCGTTGCCTCCTTCGATCCGGTTCCATTTTACGAAAGGCAATTGCATATACGCGCGCGCGCGGGTGTGGTATTTGTGTGTGCGCGTGCGCGTGCGTGTGTGTCACGTGTACTCGAGTGAAGATGGAATAATTTTTCTATTGACCCTTTGACCCTAATATGAATAAAGGCATTCCTTTCCCCTATTGTGCCTTTGATTAATTTCATTAAATTTCTCTTAACCTCGGAAAAAGAGTACGCTCTTTACATTAAAACAATAACAAACTTTGGCGATCCTCACCGATAGTATATGAGGGGCAGACGCGTCGTTGTAGCCAACTAAAGTTACCGCAACTTGCGGCTCAGAAAATAATACCTATGTCTAGTTATGTGCCAGATCAAGTTTACATTTCGAAACTGCTAATTATCAATCAGTTGATCGATCAACATCCAATATCATCAATTGTGCTTTACGCGCGCATACGTGCGGCTGTCAAATTACATGTAAAAAATCAATACAGAACTCGATTGCTGACATCGTAGTTGAGAAAGCAATAAAATTCTGCAGCACTTACCGTGACACAAGCAGAACATGGTACACAATGCGATCAAAATAAGTATATGCAGAAAACGTTTACATAGGTGATTCCGCCATTGAATCAGTTCTTTCCAAGAACACATAAACGTGCACGATATGTGTCAATATGTTTTAATACGATAGCATAATATGATATTTGATATTACTGAAATTGAAATCATGAAATGAACCGATTTAATTCGTAATGAAACACGTAGAGGTAAAAAAATCATATATGTATATGTATATATAATATACTTAGGCATAATATATTTGAACTAAGTGTTGAAGAGTGGGAGTAGAGGTGTGCACGTAGAAAAGATTCATTCTGTTTCTTGCCTCTTGCGTACTGCGCGTATGCACGAGTGAGAGAGAACGTAAGGGGCAAAAAATTGAACGAATTCTCTTTTACGTGCTTTCTACCTTCACTCCTTAAGGGGATCCTAAACTGTCCTTTTTTACCTACAAAGATACTAATTTGTTGTTTCCTCGCCAATTTTTTGGCTTTACAGAATTAAAAATCCTTTTACAGAATTAAAATACACACTGAAATAAAGTAGGAGTGATAGATTTTATGCTGAAAAAGAGAAATAGATTATAAAAACATGTTTCTTTACCTACAACATTGAAAGTTAGAATTATTGACTTGTGAATGCAACAGCTTCGTGTATAAGTTTAGTAGGTTTTAGGCATAAAACAACTATCATCCCTACCTTTATGGAATGTCTATTTTAATCCTGTGAAGTTTTTTAATTCTATAAAGCCCCAAAAAAATGGCGAGGAAACTACAATTTCGAGTTACACAGGCCTCAGATTGAAATTTTACGAGTACAAATAAATAATATTAGTAAGTAATAAGTAATATTTTTGCATGTACTCTAATCCTGCAAAAGGATTTTGTATTCTGTAAAGCCAATTTGATAATTTATAATATTATAGCTTAGAATTCCGCCTATATTATCAACCTCGATCAAGTTCGAGCGTCGCTTTAGGATGCCCTTAAGGTGATGCTGGATACCGACATAACAGGTTTTCGTAATGAACAAGAAATCATCGAATTGGCTTTACGGATTAGAAAATCCTATTACAGGTATAAAGTATGTACGAAAACAAATCCTGCTCTGCATAATTAAAGACCGAAAAAGGCGTAAAATTACAGAATTATATTAATTACCTATTCCTAACCTAACTTTTGCATTTTTGAGGTAATTAATATAATTTTGTAATTTTACGCCTTTCTCGGTCTTTAATTGTGCAAAGCAGGATTTGTTTTCGTACGTATTTTATACCTGTAAAAGGATTTTTTAATCCGTAAAGCCAATTCGATGATTTCTTGTTCATTACGAAAACCTGTTATGTCGGTATCCAGCATCACCTTAAGGGCATCCTAAAGC
>VBVQ01003454.1:0-18709 GCA_011636635.1 Tetramorium simillimum | reverse complement strand
TATATATATATATATATATATATATATATATATGAGACATATAAATAGGCCACAATGATAATAAAATGAGCATTGGTACATCAATCTAAGTACTCATTGGAATCCGTATCCAGCTTACCTGCAGCGACTGCACTGACTGACGATGCGGCGTACACCGAGCTTGCCTCATCATCTAAATCATCTTGGCTACTGAGTCGTCCTGTAATATATTACATACAAATTATTTAGCATTTTACGAAACGGTAAAATGAAATAAAAAAAATCTTACCCTGACAATAAAAAATAAATATTACATTACTTAAATATAGGATTAAATACCTCTAAGTCCGAGTCCTCTACCATTAGGTGTTCCTCTGTATAAAACTGTCTCCAAGTAATTTAAACCATTATTGTTAATTATATTGAAACCGCAGAGTAATTCAATCTGTTTCCAGCGATGCACTCTTTCCTTCAACTCATTTGTTACTTCATTCAATGCAGTTCTTGCTTCGACTATGCTCTTATCAACTTCGTCGATAGACTTTCCATGAGTCGAGACAAAAGCACCTACCAAGCTGGAACGCTTCTTTCGCAATTTTTCGCACTGCAATATAATAATATAAACTGTTGAAATGTTATTCTGTATATAATGTAACTGATGGTGGTATGTATATTCTCGTGCCAAGCTGAGACAATTGAGTACAAATATTGAATCAACTACACTACAACATGAAATGATTTTAAAAACATGAAATGATTTTGGTCCTTTTACCGCTTCTCGTGCTTGTTGAAGTTGTTTCTCAGCTGCTATCTTTTTATTCGTATATGCTTTGTTCTCAATTTCATGAGTCAATTGTAGCCAGTGCTGTAGTCCAGCTGGTGGCGACCAACACCTGTCTTCAAGTTCACCCTCAGCACGTTGCAATTCCATCTTCAACATCTGCACGCAACACGTATGAATTATTACGAAGAACACATAAACTTGCACGATGTGTAAAAAGCGAGACGTAGAAGGATATTAACTTCGATTTCCGCTTTCAATTGTGACACTTCAAGATCTGAGTACGAAGTATGTAATCCTAAACTTTCATCTTGCAAACGTTTTTCCAAATTCTGCTTTTCGGTGGCCGCACTTTCTTGCTCAAGTCTCGCTCTTTCCAATTCTTTCTGCAATTGATTAGACGATGCGATGCACGCTTGATAAAATTTTCTTGTTAAAGGTATCTTTAATTTTGTTAGGGCCACTCTTTGAAAGTTACCTGCAAATTTTCCAGTGCTTGTTCTGCCTTATGCAAACTTTCCATATCCTTCATCATTCTAATAAGATCCTTTTGTGAATTTTTCTTTTGTTGATATGCGTACCAGCATCCAATAAGTGCTCCAAATAATAATGTAACTAATACCAAATCTTTGATATTGTGTCCTGCATCTATCACGTATCATATTATCGTTTTAATTAATTTTAGATCAGAGCGAGAGACTATGCTAAAGTATAATATCAAAGCCTACCTTTAGGGGGTCCAAAAAGAACAACATCCATTGCCTTTAGAGCTATTTTTTGTTTGTGGATAGGATCCTTGATACCCAGAACCGTGCTAAGATAATGCATATTGTTCACAGCTAATCTAAAATGAATGTTTTCGTTTAAAGGATTGTACTTTAAATTCATCGTTTGCGATATATATATATTTTTTTTTTTTGGGTCTTTTTTTCTTGTTACGTCCGAGGGAACTTACCGAGGAAGCGTAGCACCAGTTACACGGTGCTGTATAAAAGTAGGAACATATTGAGGAAGCTCAACGTTGGAAGTTAACCATTCTGATGTTTGCTCTATAGTCCAATTATGAACCTAACGCATAGAAATTGTCACAATGTACAGGAGATACCAGATGATGTTTTCTACATAATAGTACAAACGGACGGTCGCGAAACGACCGTTGCGTTGCTCGCTGTGACAGCAACGAAAAATTGACATAAAAAGTCAGTCATTGTGGCATACTTCTGATCGCAACCAGGCTTCCCAGAGTTCTCGTACGCTAATGTGCATATCGTCATTGTGATGGAAAGCCCTCTGTCTCCGTTCGTAACCAGCTTCATACTGCAGCTCTTCTCTCAAAAACTATCAAAAGTCCAAGGTAATATTCATGTTATACGTTTGCGAAGAGCAGGCTTCTAAAGAGAGACAAATATCCTTACGTCATCCGATTCAGATAGATCGACATTTCCATTGGCGTCGTCGTCCAATTGACTGTGGAGAGATCTAATAGCCTCTAAACCTAATCGATCGTGAGAAGCCATGGTGATGCAAGCTAGGTCGTCGTTGCAGGTGTCTGGAGCTGAAACAATGTTAAGGCGCGCAAGTTAAGGCGTTATCAATGAGAGAAGCATAAAAATGTTGTGACATGGTACAAAAGATATCCATCCTATGGAGGATAAATGTGAAATGTGAACGTTCTGTGTGGCTTACTAGATTCGTGAGCCACCGCCTGAGCCAATCCATCGGTAAGGGTGGCGGAGAAGGCTGCTATCTTGGAATGTGGAGTGCTCGAGGCACTACTGGTTTGGAAGGTCGGGGTAGAATCGAGGGCTCCGCCGCTAGCCGCTACCGTGCCGAGGGACCAGGACAAGAGACGAATTGCCAGGAGTAGAAGCGCGTCAACGTTCGCGAACGTTCGCATCTTAGGTTAGCACCAGCTTCCTCCTGACTGCCTGACACCTTTGTGTGGTGAGCAGTGGTGAGGGCTGGCGCGCACGCTCCTGCCCCTCTCGCGCCTATCCCCTATCCCGCCACCGCCAACCGGACCGTCCGGACCAAGCCGAGTAGCGATCGTAGTGGATCGTAGTGGATCGTAACGATCGAGCTCGAGCTCGAGTTCGAGACTCGCCGTCCTTACCTATTCCTATTCCTATGCTCGTGGCCGACGACTCGCCGTCGCCGTCGACGCGTCGCCGCGAGTCAATATTCAAGGTTACGCTTATCAGACTTGGAGCGCAGCGGTCGATTGACGAGCGCATAACAGCACATAACAAGCGTGACCGATGACGATTACGAGTACAACGGCTTCATAACTGTGTCACGCGCTAATATTATTAGCTCCATAAAGGTGGGCTCCGTTAATATCCGCGTCTGCGTTCGTGTCCGGGGGTTCCAAGACACGCACCGAGCTCTATGTATTGTACACGCGCTCGCGAGATCGTCTCGAGTCAATCAAGTTAAATTAACTACTCTCCGAGTCGAGTCGGCGTCGCCGTTTCTTCCGATTTCGACGTTTTAGTCAAGGTTACTAATAGCGCCTCCGCCGTCTGCCTCGTCCGCCTCTCCTTGCCTCTCTTTTGCTCTCTTCGATTCACCCGATCATTCTCAATCGCGTTGCGTTCAGTTGCGTTGCGTTGCGTCGCGAAATCGGAACGGAGAGGGCAATCATGACTCCAATTTCGAGTTGAAGGAGAATTCATGAGAATGATACTTAATCGCTGTCTTGCGAGTCTTGCGAGTGAAAGAGTGAAATGCGAAAAGTGAGCAGATTTACTAGGATATTTGTAATTTCATTGGTCAACTAGTAAATAATCTAGTAAATTTGCTCACTTTTCACATACGTAGAATTGAACAAAGACGAAATGATGCCGGTGTGTGTACCCGAGAGTGGTGTTTTCGAACGCAGCTTAAATATTCGTGCGTCATGACTCAAAACTGTGTCTGACATTTTAACCGCGTTGTGTTCGATACTCCTTTATATATATATATATATATATATACATGTGTGTGTGTGTGTGTGTGTGTGTGAGAGAGATTAAGCGCAAGTTTTAAGGAACAGATCGAAGATGGATGGACCTAGCTAGCTAGGTCGAGTCTTTGCTGATCGCTGAGAGAAGCACGCGACTCTGTACAATGATGATATAGCTCGATATAGCTCGACACTCGACATGCTCCGAAACTGAAAAAACTATGCCGCTCGGACGTAACGAGAGCGAACGCTCGTCACTCGAGTGACGGACAGATTCCCGCGCCGTTCCACGCTTGGAAATAAAATTTTCGCGAGAGAGAGAGAGAGAGGGAGAGAGCTGACGAGAGGATGACGAGTGCGGCACCAAGAGGTCGCGAGAGAGAGATTTCTTTTCATGTAATTTCCCTTTGAATCGAGTAGTCCAGTCCAGTCCAGTCCAGTCCAGTGTTTTGACGCGCATAGAAATGGCGGATGCTATATTTATCACGCATTTCATACTCTTGTTGACATTCAGATTATGTTCAGGTATGAAGATAAATGTTTGCGAATCTGTTGCGAATCTCGCGATGTAACGTGTACGTCCACACAGATGAATTCTAAATATCTCTATTTTCATCTTTGTTAACCCTTTACGGAGTTGCGCGCTCGCGCGCGGACAAGTGTCGCCTAGCTCTGTATGGCCAAGATTAACAAATCCTTCGCTCTTTGTAAAATCTAACTCGCAACTTCCTTTGCCTGTGTCTTTTCAACTATTTCAACATTGTATAATTATTTTATGCTTACTTAATGCCGTACGATGCCATGTGTGTCAGATATTGTTTGAATTCCACTTGTATGCAATCTACATAATTTTCTAGGTGAACGAGAGATTGCCCTGCAAGACCAAGATATTTCCTTTGACACGGACAATGACAGATCGGATCCACCTGAACCCTCTGATCCGAATCTTGGTTTTGCTACCATCAACCAGAGACGTTTCAAGTGCCTTGTATGCGAAGACTCGGAATGTTCTGCCGTCTGCACGGATGCAATCACTGTAAAAATTCTTATATTATTTTGTCCAACTTGTTTAGATTTAAATTCTTTTTCATACGGTTGTTTGTTTTACTTTGTTCCAAAGTGTTGGAAATCCAGGATAAGAGAAGTCGATGGTAAAGAGTCTGTTAGTCGTGGCTGCTACACACTTGCGGACCACAAGTTATTGTTGTGTAATAAAGAAGCTGGCCAAAATACAGATCAACATAAAAAGAGGAACACTAGAGGCCTACCAGGTGGTGCTCAATATTCCGTGGAATGTTGTCAAGCAGACTTTTGTAACAATGGATCATATCCCAAGTTGGAAGATTCGTCAACCAGTGAGATAATCCAATAAAATATTAAATAATTCGAAAGAGAGAGGATATGTGTGAAATATTCATATAAAATTATGTAAAACTAAATCATACGCCGTAATACGCCGTAATGGAGCTTGTCAAAAGTTGATTTTTACGCTTGCTTTTAGATGCTGACAAAACTTATGACGAAATCACCGTAACACTTGCAATTCTTGGATCATTGATCGGCGTGGTCATTGTTGGAGGAATCAGCCTCAGTTTCGTGGCGCGTCAACGACGAAGGAAACGACCGACGGCCCCACGTCGAACGAAACTTATTCTAGATCCCGAAATTGAGCCTTCCATGTTACATTTCTCTTTTTCCTCGCCTGCGTCATCTGCCACTTCGCATCCACACGAGCTTAGAGCAACGGCCGCTGGTGACAGTACGCTTAAAGTACGTCGCCCTCACTCTTACCTCAGTTTCCTTCATACAGTACAAAGCTGTAACATGTAACTGATACATAAATCAATTGCAGCGTAATTGCAGTGTAATTAATTAATTAACAACTGTGTATATATTTCGTAGGAGTACTTGGATGGGCGAAGTTTGACCAGTGGCTCTGGTTCTGGATTACCCTTGCTAGTACAAAGAACTTTAGCTAAGCAAGTAGCTTTAGTAGAGTGTCTCGGTAATGGTGGTAGTGGTGGAGGATTTGGTGGAGAAGTGTGGAGAGGAGTTTGGCACGGCGAAAATGTAGCTGTAAAAATTTATTTCTCGCGAGACGAAGCTGCATGGGCTCGAGAGACCGAGGTTTACTCCCAACTGTTACCGTCCCGACACGACAATATTCTGGGATATATCGGTAGCGATATGACCAGCAGAGCCAGTTGTACCCAACTCTGGTTGGTGATGCAGTATCATCCTCTCGGCTCGCTCTTTGATCATCTTAATCGGTCGCCGCATCCATTGACACCTCATCAAACGCTCAATATTTGTCTGAGTATCGCCAATGGTTTACTTTATCTGCACACGGAGATTCATGGCACCAAAGGGAAACCAGCTATGGCCCACCGTAATCTCAAATCGAAAAACATCTTGGTCAAAACCAATGGTGGTTGCGTAATTGCTGATTTCGCGTTAGCAGCCACGCAGGATCGTCTTACAACGGACAGAGTCGACTTGCGGCAAGGAACGAAACGCTACATGAGTCCTGAAATTCTCGAACAAACGTTGGTAGACTCTGCTCTCTTTAAATCGGTACAATCTCGCGGTCGAATCTTAAAGCGCGACTTACGATTTCCGCATTTTCAGGGTAAACGTCGAATGTTTGGAGAGCTTTAGACGAGCCGATGTCTACAGTTTAGGATTGATACTATGGGAAGTCTGCCGCAGATGCATAAGCAATGGTGTAGCCTTAGAATACGCGATGCCGTACAGCGAATGGTTGTCGAGCAGTAATCAAGAACCCTCCATAGAAGAGATGCGTAAATTGGTCTCGTTTGACCAGCGAAGACCGCCGCTTCCCAATAGGTGGCATTCTGACCCGGTAAATTATTTCATTTATCTTTATTATTTCTATTATTTTTATCGGAGCGAAAGACACAATTGAGACATTTTAATTACAAGTTTGAATTGTTTATCGCTTATACAAGTATGAATACAGAATTGAGTTGAATGTACACTGTTTCATAGACACTGGCTGGAATGGGAAAGCTAATGCGGGAGTGTTGGCATGGGAAACCAGCGGCCAGGCTGCCTATTCTTAGGGTGAAGAAGACACTCGTTAAATTGGCAGCTAATGATTCACGTGTTCATTTACCCCTCGACTGACCAGCGTTCATCTTACCGAGCTCTCTTTCATTCATCTATTTATTATTGCAGTTGTTGCACCAACCTGTCATGTACATTATAAGTTTAATCATCATCATAATCATCACCACCACCATCACCATCAGCATCATCATCATCATCATTATCATGAAAATTCGTGCGTTATCAGATCGTTATATCATGAAGATAAACAAATATCGTACATTGACATATCGAAGTAACGATGGTAATAAGTTTGTTAATGTTTGGCATATGGATTTTATTGCCTTATGTTCCATTATCTCATTTTGGAACAATAATAGTATTAAGTGTCTAATTTCGTAGCGTTGATTAAATTTAATCAAGAAATATTGTTTAATGCAATAGGCAGAAAATTAAGTATTTCAATTATTCAAAATTATCTGTCAAAGAATTAGCTATTATAGGGAGAAATATTTAAATTTTTTTATAATTAATAGATTGCGAAAAAAATAAATAATAGTAATACAAATTCTCTAATCGAGATTATTTTTAGTGAACGATATTTCATTTAATAATTTCACTAGAATATTAACAAGTTACTTTGAATGTTTTTTTAAGTGGCTTGGTTTAGCTAGTGCACTCATATGTACAAAAATACTAACAATCATACTAATATCAGATATATTATTTTCAGTAAATTCTTTTTAAATATCTCAAAAACATTTGTTGAAAGATTCTTTGAGTATCGATGCTAATATCGACTGCTTGAACAAATAATCAAAAGATAAGATTGTAAATAGTGTATTAAGAGTCATTATAGAAATATCACAGGTCTTTCTTATAGAAATGGTTACATGGTTACATCGGCGAGTTACAGATAGAAATAATTGATAAGAATGAATGAGGAGTGTAAGATTATCACAAAAATATCCGATTGTACGATACTTGGAGTAGTAATGTCACGAATTGCTTTTCTATTCAATGTTTATGTATAATTATGTATAAAATAATCGATGCATTGCTAAAGAATGTGCGAGGAACGGCATATAGTATAATCAGATGTAATACAATCATTGTACAAAGATTTATATCTAACAAATACTGTATATTGACTTAAACTTAACACGAATATGCCAACTTATATAATGTATTAGATTACTTTGAAATCAATTATCATCCTTTAGAGGTAATAACAATAACTTTTCTAACAAGAGGCTATTATTTGAACTGTGATTACCAATGCATTGTTCGAAAAATCGATGGAGATGTGACGGATCGTTGGTGTGCAATAAAATTATGAGTGCATATCTCCATATTAAAGGCTCTAATTCGACGGGACATTCGAGAAGTTTAGGAAATAAATTTAACGCATGCTTCCAATCTTGACGGGCGACGTAATATTGCATCTCTAGTAATACCAAATTCTTTGAAAAACCTACAACCGATGTCCTATTTTTCTTGTCGCAGCTGAATCTCTTACAATAATGGGTAACTTTTTCCATACTGGTTTGTTTTTTCCTTTCCACTTTATGTTTCATTACGAGTTTTACAGCCTTGTCCTAAAAAAAAAAAAATTTTGGCACTTGATTTATATAATTTAGAACCTATTGATGCAGTTTCTACAAGCACGGTTTTACTTACCACACTAGACTTTGTGATTTTGCGGGCTAATGTGGAATCGTGTGACATAGTTTAACAGTTTTTCTTTCTCTTTTCAAATATTCATTTTATTCTGTGAAATTTAGAAATATAATTACATGAAATATGTTGCTCGCGCAAACAATTTTTAAAGAATACCTGTTTAAACAGTACTACAATTTTAGGTTAAGTAAGGTTATAATTCTAAAATTACTCAACATTCTCTGCCTCTCTTATATTGTAATCATATATATTAGGCAAATGGACGTTTTTACGTTTCTAATAATTTCAAAATAAGGTAATTTTATAAATTTTGCAGTTCAATAAGCTAGAAAAAAGAACTTTACCGGTGACTAACGAGCAACAGAAATTACAAGAAGTTGCACTCTCTACACTCAACTTTTTTTTGCGTTCTTTTTCTCCATAGTAGATGAACATACATAATGTTTATTATTAGATAGACATCACTTCAAATGCTTAAAAAAATGTTTGCGCAAACAATAAATTTTATATATAAGTGTATATATATTAATGCATACAAAATCTGCTAATTTTGATCAATTCTTTCTCTATATTTTTCATCATAATACAAAATCACAAATCTATAATCTGTATACATATTTACATCATTTTCTGCAGTAAAGAAAGCAAAGTTTGACATCTCTCTTTCACCTGCAATAAAAAATTTAATTATTTTAAATGTTTATGAAAAATGTGTACATAAAAAATACATATATAATTGTAGAAATAAAGATAATATATACTTGATCAACAGTACGATTTTCTAATTTTCCACTGATTAGTAGAAATGAATTTTCAGAATATTCCTTTTTGATACTTTGTAACAAAATCATATCTTCCTGACGTGTCCATGGTTTATTGTTTATTAAATTGGATTTCGATTGCATATTATCTTTCAGTGCTATTGTTATAACCGTTGTTTCTTCATTCTTATTATCTATTGAAATTTAAAAAAAGTATATGTTATTTGAATTAATTATATTTCTGCTATTATTTAAGAATAAATAATATAATTTAAATAAGACTTACTTGAATTACAACCAGTATTGTTGCCTATATTTGGAGAAATCTGCGTTTTTGTAATTACTTCAGTACTTGAGGAATTATCCTGCATTGATAATTGCATTGCACAACAATTAGTTTTTATTTCTGTACATTCACTTGTTTTTTCTAACTTTATAACATCAAGCTCATTTTGTTCCGACAAAACGTCGCTTTCTTCAGTCATCTTCTTTTCTCGTTTATTCTTACACTGAGATATTCGCATTCTCTTATCTGCGACTGCGTGATCTACAGTGCCTATTCTTTTTAAAATTTTTCTTTGATCTGCTTTGAATGTAGTAAATTTGACATTTCTTTTAGACTTTGCCTTTTCGTTATCTTCGTTATCCTTTAACGGCGAATATGGTTTCGTAGCGCATTGTTTCTGCGTACAAATATCCTCGTGACTAGAATCATTCTTTGATGACTTTCGTCGTTTTTTAGATGAGATTGGTGGAATGGCTTTATCAGCAATTTTTAACGATATACGCGCAATATTTTCTAATTTCTCCTCTCCAGGAAACGTAATTTTTGCAGGTCGTAATCCTTCAGGCGTTTGAAGATAAATTCTTCCATTGAGGAACTGTTTAAAAGAATAAAGAGAGTGTGTGAGTACAAATAAATTGAATCAAATAATTATGATAGAAAGAAAACAGATACAAAAAAGTTTAAGTAATTAAATACTGCCAAACAATGCATACCCGTGTGCCACAGGAAACACAATGTTCAGAATTATTTTTCAAATTTGCTTCGTCAGTGTTATGACAATCACATTTACAATTCTCCCCGCCATATGGATCCTCCTGACATGTTGCTGTTGGTAATTCTATATTCTCATATAGCTCTAATGCGTTCTCAGCGTAAGTTGTATTTTTATCATAAGGTCCTAACGGACATGTCATGTTTTCAAACATATGAGGCGCGAGTAAACTGTTAAAAATACAATTCTATGAAAATTGAAAAGCTCCTCAATTTATATATAAGTAAATGGATTATAATAGGAAATTGTACGATGTGTCTTGTGTGTATGTGGTAATTTTTAATTATTGTATCAATACATTTCTTAGATATGTCCTTTATATGTATTACAAATCACATAGAAGAAAGTCTAAATGATTTAAATTGTACGATTTTTTTCTTGTTTTATATACTGAATTTAGCCTATGTATGTATTGATATATAGAATCAACAGTATGGAAATAGCTGCAGAGCATTTACTTTTCATTTATACATAAAATTATTATAATTATAATTAATTATATTACCTTTCAGGAGGTTTCGCAGTAGGTAAAATTTGCAAAAACATATCCATAACGAGTGGATGACCTTTAAAAACAGAACTCATAATGGCATAAACGTTTTCTAAAGTCGTGTGTGGATCAGACGAAAGTTGTGTTATTGCCTGCATCATCTTTGCTATTCGGGATGGTTGCTTAGCAAAGTATATTTGTGCAACATGGACAAAATCATTCATTTTTTGCAACATCATGTATTCTATAGATTTACCAATCATTGCAGCTTGATGCGGTTTTAAAAATAATAGAAAATCTGTGCATATTTCTGGATAGTCCTGCAATTTTTTACAGACTTCTTGATATAGTTGGATTGTTAGTATATCTTTTTTAATCGCATTATCTTGTAACATTTGTTTATTTGCTAAAAATTCCTCGGATCCTCCAATTATGGACTGATCAATAGCAGTATGGTTAATACTTTCTAATTTTTCACTATAATCCAAGTATAACTTTATCGCAGCCTTAAATGTCTCTGGATTATTAGACTCCAATATCAAGTGAAGTTTCTGAAGATATGATGCAGCAAATTCTATAAAATAAAAATAGATACGGATTAAAAAAAAAGTAAATTTCATTTACTACATCATTTATCAATCATTTTAATTTAACTTACTTGCTTCACGTTCTTCTTCGGTCAATGGGTTTTCTGATTTTAATAATCTTTTAATAATTTCCAATTCCCTAGTTTGTTTAGCCTTTTTCCTACTTACAGGATCTTTTATTATTGTACTGCTCGCTAACATTAATTCTGCTATTTCTTCTTCATTATCCTGAATAAAAAAAAGTACATTTTTAAATAGATATTATTTAAACAATATTTCTTTCTAAGGTGAAATAGAACTCACCACTTTTGAGGCGGAGGAATGTTCATTAATATTCTTATCTACAGTATCTTTTTCTTTAGATTTTAAGATACTGCAGTTTGACGAGTTCTTTGAACCTAAAGCTTGGGCCATTAATTTCATATTTTGAGCGCTTTTTGTTTTTGCTAATCGTGGAGTAGTCTTTCGTATTTGTGGCGATTCTGGTAATATCTGTGGTGATTCCTTGGATGTTTTTGAGCTTCTAGTTAATACAGTATTTAATTTGGTATTATTTTTATCTGATGATTTATCCGTTTGCGTTGGCTTTACTTCTGAAGTATTTGCTTTTAAGGAGCAAAGATTTGTATGCGCTTTATTATATACTGCTGTTTTTCTCTTATGCACCTCTGTATTTTGTGTATTATTATCAGATATCTTTTTATCGCCGCTGTCATCAAATTTAGAATTTTGTTTAGTAGAGTTATCAATTTTTAAAGAAGATTTGGGATTTGAAGTTGCAGGTAATATCTTTGGTAACATATTTACAATCGGATTTCGTAAAGGATGATTACTAGGGACACTAGGATATGACTTTATTATTGCGTTTATATTAAATCTTTCCTTTTCAAGTGAGAGATTATTGTAAAAATAAGGTATACCTATACTTTTTGCTGAATTATTATTTTTTTGTTCTTTTTGCTGTAATAAAGAAATTAATATAATTATTAAATATTAGCAGATTAAGTCATTATGCAATATGTATAAATGAAACACTACATGCCAAATTATATGCTTATATGCTTTCCTCAATTAAATATACAAGTAATATTACAATTATTTTTACTTACAAGATACATTTGCCATCTTGGAGGTAAAAGTTCTATCGGTTGATCTTTTGGAGCTTTCAGCTTATTTTCAACCATTATATAATGTACTATTCTAGGAGCGTAACCTTTTTCAAAATAATGCTGCAATAAATTTCATTTAATTGTATTTGCGATATATAAATCTCAAAAACGTTCACTGTAATAATATTCAATACCTTGATTGGATTTTTATCCTTGGAAGCACGCCGTTTGTTAATATAATGCAATATTCCTTTCGCATCTCTGCACGGTAGCAGATAATGACTAATAAGTTGAGCTACATCAAATAATTGCATTTTTTTTGTATGAAACTTTTTCGATTTAGATGTAACAAATGGTAAGAACTGTTCTATGCCCAGTGCAATTAAACTGAAAATGCCGTATTGAAATAAGGTAAAATATAATGTTTCAATACGTATAAATTTGAATACACTTACGTTTCTTCCGATTTTAAATATGCCGATTTTGCGTATTTAGCTCCATTTCTGAAAGGTATCCATGGTAGAAGCTGAGGGTACATGAGAGCCTTACTTTCGACAAATAATTTTTCTAATTCAGCAAGAACGTGTTCGGAATGTCTCGACTTATTTGCATGACATATGTTAATTTTAGCATTTTCATTTGTTACATTCTTTTTAAAGTTTGCATAAAACTTGGGGTCATTGAACTTATTTTCCCAAATTGATACCAACTTTAAAGCTGATTCCAAATTCTTTGCATTAAATGCAGAATTTGGTCCATTACTCAAATATCTAATAAATATCAATGATTTCTCATCAGAATTCACGATTTTATTATTCTTTGATATATTATGTCAATCGTACCTTAAACTAGTTAAATTCTGTTTACACAATTTTGCTAGGGAATGATATTCTGGATGCATGTAAGTCATAACAAAGTGTTGTGCCATTAATTGTACATGTTGCTGAAATTGTGTAGCTAATAAAAGACGTTGTTCAGGATTCACCAATTTTGGCAGTTCAGATTCTGCAAGTACTGGTAAAAGATGTACCACAGAGCAATTCTAAACACATAAAAAGCATAGGTTTGAACCGCTGTTTTTTTTTAACTGTAAGTTTGCATTCGCATTTATATCTTCACGTGACACAATCTTTCTTACCATAGTATCATTTTCAATCGGTGGTGTTGTATTATATATATCTAGAACTTTTTTCTTTCTTGAACTTTCAACTTCTTGTTCTTGCGTCGAGAACATGGGAGTTAATTCAAGTAATTCTGCAATTAAATCATATTGCTCCTTGCGAGGAACTTCTACCGCTCTATCTGTCCTAAGCTCTTCCTTGTCCCCTGTAAATATTTGTTAAAGATATAATTTTCACATATAGAATAGAGAAAGGGGGAAAATAAAATATAATAAAGGCAAATCAATAAGAATGCTTACATAAATCTATTTCTTCGTCCTCCAAGATATTATATTCCGGATCTGCCTCTGGATCATCTTCTATGGCTGGTTCTTGGGTCAAAGGTTGCGTAAATTCTTTCAAAAAGTTATCCCAATCTTCATCAAGTTCACAATCCCAATCTTCAGTCATATCGGCAGTTATGTCAGGTGGTATAAATGCTTGCTCTATTTCCTCTAAAGAGGTTTCGCTTAACGATAGCTTAGAACGTGTTCTTTGACCAATACTTTCTTCTTCTGTCGCAACATGTGGAATACTTGAAAAAATAATATTTATTAATTATATATATATATATATATATATATAAAAGATAAATTAGTACGTGGATATTATAAGAGACATTTTAGGCAAGTAAAAAATATTGAAAAACGTTCCCATGCACAATCATGTAATCAACAGTAGAGACGGTTTACATACGCAGGTATCTTAAAAATTCCTTCAGAATCGTATTGTACATGCGATGCGACTTGTTGTTCGGAAGAAGCTATATCCTTTGTATTTGTCGACCGTGTGACATGTGACTCAATATCACTATTCGCTGTATTTTCCACTTCTCTATCATCGTCACTCTGTTTATCATGTTCAGGAGGATTATATTCTTCGTCGGACGAATCTTCTGCTAGTTCCTCCTGAATCAAAGCTTGTACTTCCGAGGAAGCTTTTTGCGCCGTAGTGATGGGCCATGGTATATTGAGTTTTGCAGCAGCTAACTTTCTATTAAAAAAGAAGAAAATAAGAATAAGCCAATGGTCACGTGTACCATAATGTACTATACCGAATCATTACACCGACGACGAATGAACGTAAGAATTTTTTTGACACAAAGTAATAATACGTACTTGGCTTTAGCTCTTGTGAGTTTAGGACCAAAGTTAATGTCATTTTCTGTATCTTGAAGCCACCTTTGCACCATTGCCATCAAGTGCTCGTAGGGGATAACGTGTTTTAAAATATTTTTAACATTAGTGGCAGTTAACGTGGTTTTGGCAGCTTTAGCATCGAGCTGTCTCTCAATCTCCTCTTCCATTTTATTGAGCATCAACGCTTTTTCAACAGCTTCTCTCCTATGCTTGCTGGACGGTTCATAATTGTCCACTTCGGATATATCAATTTGTAGATCCGCATTTTCGGAGTCGGTCGAGTTCTCGCTATTAACGTCATTAAAGTCAAAGTTAATTGAAAATGATAGATTGCACTTCTTGGGCGATTCGGTAAATGAAACGGAACCGGTCACGGTGTCGGGGCCACTCTCCTGTACAGGCGTATTTGCAGATTCCTCCATTTTAAATAATAAATCCAAGCTACACGTAATTTGAAATTTCGACTGTAATTTTTTTCTTCTGGAAAACGTTTATCGTTCGATCGTGCTTATCATAACGACGAAAGCGAGCCTCAAGCATTTCTGATTTTTCTTTTTTTGGTGGTATTTAACGTGCCACTAGCCTGGTAGAGTAAAAAATTGTTCGAGAAGACGGCAACAAAAATATGTATGTATGTATGTACACACGCTGTCACGGAAGTTGAAGCGAAGAGCGCGGAGGAAGCTTTCGAGCTGCTCCAATGTGGGCCACGGAAAAGTGCATCAAAGTGATCAAAGTGCATCCTTAATTGCGCGCTGATGTGCTGGATACGTGTGCCATGATACGGACTTTAGGGGTCTCTGAGAGGGATCCCGCAACGTCAATTGGCCAATTTAATATAAAATTTTCTGATTGGTAGTTGTACAGCAGCCTTTAACAAGCACCTGCGCGCGCTGAACAGGGTGTAAGAGGCTGAATACATTACAAGATTTTAACTGTTTACAAGTTTGGACTTGGCATAAAAATTTCTTTACGCTGTCCATTAGGAGCAGGTAGAGAGTGAGAAACGAAGATTTTGCTGAATTTCGGAAGTTGTGTACGGAAATTAGATAGAAGTATAAACAATGCACTGGTGAACATTCGAGGTTTTATCACGAAAGAACAGAGGGTTTCTTCTTTTCTCTTAATAATTTCAAGTATTAGCTTCAGCGTGGGCGTGTATAAGACACATAACGTCGTTTCTATTTATAAAGGAAAGAGAGAAAAGTTAATATTTCTCACTTGAGAGAATGGAAGCGGAGCCATTAGATCTGGAGGATGGTGAAATCGTCGATGATGAGGTTAGAAATACCGAGACAAACTTTTTATTTCACGCAAGTCTAACCTACATAAATATATGCATATATGTCACGCGACAAGGTATAGAATGTCAAATAGTCGGTGATTGAGTTCGGTATATTAAATATTCCTCCCTCCTCCGTGCAAAAACAAAAAGAAAAACCTTTAAAGAACAACCCGCAAGGATGGCTGATCTGTACAGTCATTTGGGCTTAGTAGACTCACGGACTTGAACTCATTGCACTGCGGACATACATATATATTTACTCTATATACGCACATCCAAGTACTCTATATACGCACATCCACGTTTGTAGAAGTGAAAGTGAAAAAGAATGTAAGAATAGAGTGTCAAATAATTGGTGATTAAGTTTAACTGATGACACATTAAATACCCTCTCCACCTCCCCAAAAAAATCATATGCATATGTATATGTCGAGCATGAACCAACGTTATTTTTCCAACTATTTGATTTGAAAATAATCGGGACTGTAATGTATCACTTCTTGGAGTATATTTTTCTATTTTCACATAATTATACATATCACGTAGCCTAGACTTGCATGTATAGTGCAATGCGACAATGTGAAACAAGATAGAAGAAAGTGCTGGTATTTTTAACTCTATAATTCTTTCGATATTCAAGTAAGGTGTTGAAAAAGTAAATAAAATGTCGTTATATCGCACCGTGGTGCAATGTATATTACACCGATACACAATTCACAGTGTTGCTTTCGACCGTTTCTCCTTATTCCGTATTTGTAGCATTGCATAAAATTGATTTTTGGATTAATGAGTTTCTCATAATTCTCGTTTTTTTTTCCATTTAGCCCAGCGACGTCTTTGGAGCTTATAAAATTTTGGAAAGACCTCACGTAAAGCAGACACCTGTCACAGACACATGTACGAAGATGCGATATAGCGATGAATCTGATGATTCTGCAGATTCTGAAAGTGATTCAGACTCGGACTCCATTCAGGCTAATGTTAAAAAACCTAAGCTTAAATTAAGGAAAAATAAGCAATTATGGAAGGATTTAACAAGCAAGAATGACAAATACAAAGTATGGTGTACTCAAATGCAGGAAGAATCCTTGACCGAAGATTTAACGTCGTGCGGCGTGACAAAGAAGTTGTATCAAGAGCGTAGTGTCGAAAGTTACAATTTTACGCTATATGCAGGGAATGGCAGAGAACCTCGCAATAATAATAGCTCTGACGAGGAAAAGGACTGCGACCGTAGATTAACTAATAAAAGGACAACGTCAGATAGACGTGACGTAAAGTTTAGATTAGGAAAAAGGAGAAACTCCTTTCAGATGGATTCAGATGTTCAGAAAGGTTCGGTTAGAATAATAGCAGATTTATCTACAACTGTGGATTCGACTCCGGCTGACGTTGCTACTGACATAGCTGCGAAACTCAGCGAAAGAAAGGAGTTGCTGATAAGTAAGAAAATACATATTTTATATAAATATTTAAAACATTGAGCTTCCATGTTATTAGTTATTAAGTATGTGTGAAAGTGATTCTCTTTCAAATCCACATTTCATACCACGCACACACGCATGCGCAAATTTCAATTTACAAAGACAACAAATATACTCTTTATTAAAACTGAGATTCTTTTTATCTCTTGATTACATGGCTATTATGACGAGCTATTAATTACAACACGTAGAACGTATTTTTACTAATTTACGTTCGTTAATTGTAACGAGTTTTAAATTATTAAAATTATTTCAAAGAGCACTATCTTTTTGTCTTCCATATGATGTAGAGTACAAAATGCTAAATCTACATTTAAATATATACTTAAGATATCGCTACGCACTTGTAACATGTATGCTTCATATCTGTCGCAGGACGAGTGGTAGATATACTTGGTAAACAGAAAGCCATCGATTTTTTCCAAAAAACGAAAGAGATTGAAGAAGATGGTGGAATGTTGATAATGAATGGATCTCGTAGAAGGACTGCCGGTGGAATATACTTGTGGTTGGTGAAAAATGACAAGCATATCCCTCAAGAAAAGATAAGGGAAATATTTTACGATGACCAAAAGGAAAGTGGCGAACAAAGAAAGAAAACTAGTGATTCGGGACGACAGAAGGCACAGGAATTGATGAGAAGCTTCGAAGGTTGATATTATAACATTTATTTCAAATTAAACAACTCTCACTTTTCTGAGGCTGAGTATTTAAGGAAGTGTAACGCAAATATAATAATTTGTTTCGAAATTATTACAGATGGATCCGAAAAGGATTTACCAGCTTTATTAACAAGAGCAGAACTCTCAACAAGACAAATCGCAGAGGAAGCAAGATTGCGACGTGGCGAAGGCATGGACAGAATGCCAGTAGATTCCGATCGCACAGTATCAAACCCACCACCTAGTCCTGTAACGGATGATCCAGATCATTCCGAACATTCGCTAGTACAGAGACAGGTTCAAGATTATACCGACGATTTTCTTGATATTGGAGTGGACATAGATAGCATGGAAGTGTTGTAAAATTATTTCATCTTTGACGTTTGCACATACTTGAACTCTACGGTGACTTGTACAAATATAATAAATGCTTCAGTAATCAATCGCATGAACAATATATATATATATATATATATATATATATATATATATATATAACGTGTATATATTGTATATATATT
>VBVQ01003453.1:0-18713 GCA_011636635.1 Tetramorium simillimum | reverse complement strand
GGGAGGGGGAGGGGGGAAGGGAAGATACAGAAGAGGAGCGAGAAGTGCAAGAAGCGTGACCCGCGTAGCAGCGGGAACGAAGAGGTACCTTCGAAACAGGTGTAGAGTCCGTTCGGCAGGGAAAGTTCTCGCGAGCCTTGCACGCCGGAGGTTAATGATTTACCTTTATGACCAAAAGACGATTGTGCGATGTGTATCCCGTTCGTTCCCTCAGCTCCCGCGCGCCCCACTTGCTCGGGAGATGAGATCTTCGATTTTCTTTTATTAGCCGCGGCATCATTAGAAATTAATTACAAATATTACATTAAAATATCGTTAAGTATTCGCTCGGCGCACGGGGAACCGATTAAAATGATAATTGATTGTTCATTGAATTTATTATACTGTAATGGTAAGCACCTGAACCGTTTAAATTAACGCAGTAATATTGAATGCGCCTATGACAATAATAATGTTTCTCACACAGTGCTTAGTATTCATTATTCTTGCAATATTAATATGTCTCTGTTTAATTTTAATTACGCTCCGATCGTTCCGCAGTCTATTTGTGTTCAGGAGGAAATATTTGCTTGAGGTTATTTCGTTTTTCCACTGTTGAAATGAGCGAATTAAAAAAATGCTTGTAGATATTTTTGAATTCTTCTTTCTGAAATCTTCCTTTAAAGAGGACCGAGAAGATTTTCGAAACATGTTAAAAAGATTTTCGGAGGAGCTTCGAGAGGCAAATTTGTACACAAATTTATTTTTCAATCGATATTCACACACAGTTAAATAACGCCAATCAAAAGATAATTTTTATTTGCTTTTACGCAATCAAGTTTTAGATATGAATTTTCAAGAGTAAATTCGACACAGCTGTAAAAATACCGTTCCAACTGTGGGAAGATTAAGTCCCGGCGAACAAAAGCACCGGGTGGCTCGTAGGCGACAAGAAGAGGGCCGGCGACGCGAAGGTAAACGAGTGCGCTGTGCCGATCCCCGAGTTTGGGCATCGATCGTGGACGCCACTCCGCGCGCCGCGCCGCGACAGCCGTTCCGCTGGATGAAGTCGTTCGGCAAGATCGGCCGGGCGTTAAAATTACCTATCGCGGTAACCTGAGCGAGACGGGGTCGATCTCGCGGCGTGGCGACCGGGAGAACGAAGCGATCAGGAATAAAAACGCGCGGAGAGTAGGAAGAGGGGTGTCGGACGGCCGCGGCGTGCGTGCGAGCGAGACGCCGTGAGAAAGGGGGAGGTGAAGCCTCCCGGCGGGAGGGAGGATGGGATAATGCGTTGCCGATTTCGCGATGACGCCGAGGGAAAAAGGAGCGCGAGAGACGGGAGACGCGACGGAGAGCGGTCTCGGGAGAGGAGGACGACGATGGGTAACGACGCCGATGAGGGAAAAGAAAATAGAGAGAACCGACCGCGCGGACGCGCGGAGCGGATCTTTCAAAGAGGCAATTTCGTAATTACGAGAGAGAAACGGGGCTCCGTGGGGCGACCCGCCGGCCGGAACGAGATCGTATCGCGTTTTTCTTCTTTGACTCTGCGCGCAGAGTCGACCGCGCGCGGGGGCATAACCCTTCCACGATAAGGATCTCGAGGTGAGGCCGCGTTGTATATATTTCGTACATGCGCTCGTCTCCCCCTTTCGGGGCTACCTTAAATGCCCGGTCATTTAAGCGCTGAAAGCACTGCCGGGGGACGGCTCGCTTTCGGAACGCGGCCACGTATTGACGCCGCGAGAGACCGAGGTGCTGCAACGCGAGCTGCGCATTTTTTTTTTCGTCTTTAATTCCGTTCCGAGTAGATTCTTATTAAAAATAAAAAGTTTTACTATCAACGTAAAATACTTTCCTAATTAGATTTTAATTTTGGAGAATTTCTGAGAAGAAAAAAATCTGAATCAAATTCGTCTCTGAAATATTTTCTAAAGAGCTTTATATTATCAATTCAGACAGCATGAGAGATACGGAAATAAGTGCAGCGGAAAAGCAGCTTCTATTTTCATCGCAAAGATAATGTTTAATAAGTAAAGAACATTGTCGCACTTAATACATAACTTCTACAATTGAATCTATTCGCGATATAGACATTATTTCCCGTCGTAACTAAAACTTAAAGTAGCAGTGAGATTGAAGATACAAGTGACAAGAATTCGACTGACAACGAGTAATTAGGCCACTACGTTGCGGCGAGATTAAATCGCAATGAAAGAAATGCGGCCTTGGGAACTCACGATCGCAGGAAGTATAAAGTATGAGATTCAAATATCAAAAAGTGTTCGTACACCGGAACAGCCATAAAAACGGACTACCGCGTGTTTAACGACCTACCGTGATGCCGGCCGCGATACCGCATTACATAAAGTAAACTTCGAAAAACAGCGGCAGTTGTGCGTCCGCGTTATGTAGCGGTTTTTCATCTCCGCATTTAAAAAGAACCGGGCCAACCCGCTGCTGTCGTGTTCCGCATAACGTTACACCCATGACTGGGTTCGTATCGTGGATTAACGAGGAAAGAATTAATGCATTGATCGAAAATTAATTCGTTATAATTTTAAACGTTTCGACAAAATAATTCCCACTATCGTAGACGAAGAAATAATGCGGTAAAAAAATTTGCATCCTTAAAAATAGCGCCTTTAACAGTCGATGTTCCCCTTATTTCACAACTCAACGTTGAAGATTAGATCGGAGCGGATTCGCGAATCGGCTACTGGGAGCTGTTTAAGAATCCCGACGCTCTTTCCGCACGACAGAACAATCAAACTTACGTATGATAATCGCTAAAATTTCCTCGCGGGCCACTCGAGTATTTTCCGGTAAACGGGCATACGAGCGTGTTGAGCGAATTCGAAGTTGGCCGCGTGAGGGTGGAGAAGGCACCCGTGGGAACTAATCACGAGTGCTAGTCTGCAGACTCGCACTCGTAACGTCTCTTGGACGCCGTCTATGGCGCCGAATAGTCGGAGATATTCACGTGCGATAGTTACCGGAAGTTTCCTCGTCGAACAGTAATCGTAACGATCGAATGCATGCAACGAAAGGACGACTCTCGGCGAGAAGAGAGAAAGGGGCGGGGGAGGGGGGGGAGTAGCTACCGCGGATGGATCGAGATATCTCTAGCCAAGCCACAAAGTCGTTTGCCAACCAAGTTTCGGCTGTACATACACCGCAACGTGCGCGCAGCTATTTCCCAGACCACGTGGCGACCACGTAGCATCCATGCCGCTACATTGCACAGTTAAGGAGAATGTATAGCTTGCATTTAGTTTATTAGCAGATGAGATGATCTCTTCGCAAGTAGAAAAAGAAATTGTAACCGAGGTTGAGTAAATATTTACAAGCGTGATCATTGAGATAAGAACACGTAAATTGTTTATTTAATACTGTGTGCATAATAATATACCTAATTTAATGAATATCCAATTCCTCTCTTTCCCCCTCTTTCTCTCTCATCTGAATGCAAACTCGACATATTCGACCTTGTAAGTTAATATAATAATTTAATAATTAATTCTTTAAATATTATTCCTACGTAAGCTTGATAACAATATGTCACTAAAGATTTACTAAATTAAATATTAGACCTAAGAGATTCGGTTCATAGATTTCGCATAATTTGAAAATCACTGAGGGGTAAAAGGCTAACCGTACCGTGCCGGGAAATTGATTTTCCTTGGAAAATATTGAGTCACTGCGAATTACACAGTCAAGGATGAGCAACCGTGGATGAAGTTATTATAGGTAGTTCTCAGCTGGGGTACGGCTGATCAAGCAGCCCGAAACGAGGCAAAGATCGACGCAAGAAACACAAGAGGCAACGACGGCTCGCTCTCGGACCGCTCGTAAATTTCTCGAACCGAGAAATTTCATCGTCCACGCGGCGGCGCATAGAGCACGTACATACACACGCACACGTACACTCACCTACACACAAGAAATGGTACAACTCTCATAATAAGGGCAATCGTGTAGAGGGCAGGCAACCGAAACGGCAAGAGGGACAGAAGAAATTAGGAAGGAAGAAAAGAGCAAAGCGGGATCCGACCACCCGGTCGTGATTCTTCCCAAACGAAACGAACTGTAGACACGAAACTGCCAATGTCTAACCGCGTATTATAAAGCTATAAACCGCCATCGATCATTACACCTAGAGAGATGACAAGAGAAAAATCAATGTATCAATTTGAAAATACAGTTACTGAAAAATTAAGTAGTATAGAATGATTTTTATTAATAAATGTTATTAATTGAAATTTAAAATGACTAGCAAGTCAAATTAGTAGAATAGGCTATGTGATACAAAAATAATTCGAATATTTTGTTGTTAATGTAGATTTAAAAGTTTTTTTTTAGAATTTAATCTACACATTAATATTGAAAAGGATTATTACTTTGAAAATATCTATTCACATTTGAAACTGCGACGGAAGATTGCAACACAAAAATTGAGGTAAAAAAAAGAGAAATTTTTTTCACGTCTGGACACAAAGGAAAATTAAATTATTAGCTGTTAAGCGTGACGTGTATACATGCGGAATTTTATTGTCTCGATTCTGTGACGTGTATGACATCGTTAAACGTGAAAACCGCAAAGCACTGTGCGGCGAGGCCACAAGACGGGAAAATTACATTTTACCGAATATAAATGTGGCTTTTGCGCTCGAATCCCGCGGAAAAAGTATAAATGTAGATAAAATTTGATTTCAGCAGGGATGCAGGCGAAGCGACTGCATTTAAATATTGATTCGGTTCAACGAATGCAGAGCCGAACGTGAATTCGTCGCGTCAAGTATAAAACTCTTTTTTTTTGCACGCTGGATAAAATTATCATAACAGCTATATCCGGTGGCAAATCATTTTTATTTACGTTTTCACACACATGTATACGATAAAATCTATTGAATCTGCCCATTTCATTCTTTCGATTATACATCTTGTATTTTAAGTCGAATGAACATTGATCGTTGCAAACGTTATCTTCAAAGAAATAAATCGTCTGCATAAAAATTACATTTAATGCTGCGACCTATAAAATCATTTATTTATGTAAAAGGACAGAGAAACGAAGGCCTTAAGAGAGATTTAAATTTTATTCGTTCTTTATTATATTTTCCGCGTACAGGAAAGAAATAAGAATAGCTTTTGCAATCTTTCGCATGCGTTTGGAAAAGAGCGCCTGTCAAGTTCTCCGCTTATACCGCCCGTCATTTAACGTCGACGATGAAAAGGATTTTCGAACACAACAGCCGGCGGCCGTCAGAAAAATACAAGCTCTCGCAATCCTCGGCGACGACGAGGTGCAGCCTGGTGACTGCAAAACCGCGAAGAGATCAAGGACCGAAAGAGAGAAGGCGAGAGGGAGAAGGGGAGAAGGAAGAGGAGCTGCGATTCGCGCGTCCCAAATCACTCTCCTCGTATCCTTGCAATCAGTGTCGGGGAAGAAAGTCGAGACGCGTTTGAGAACCGTCGTCCTAAACAATGGTGAGAACGACGCTGATTGCGGGACACCGAGTAGCGCGGCGAGGGGGGGAAACGCGGGTCGGAGGCTCCGAGAGTGGAAACGTCTCAAAGCAAGACCATCGGGAATCATCCTGGCACCACCTGTGCGAACTACTTTGCGAAACAATTTCTCGCGATAGTTGCCACCATCGCTGGCTGCTGCTGCTGCGAGTCGTTCGACCGTTACGATACTGGTTCGATCGGGTCGTTACAGTGTCGCGGGACAATGCCTCTCCATTCAGACCTCAGTGTCGGATGTCGCGACACGTTGGGCGGACGTCCGTGTCCCCGTGGCCACACGGGGGTTTGCTCGTCCAGCTGCTCGTCCTGGGCTAGGCTGGAGCAGATTGGCCGTCCCGCCGAAACTTTCTTACCCGGGGAACGTGCGAACGGGCAACTTTGTGAAAGTTCGTGAGATATGTACCTATCAATCCTATTATGCAATACGTACGTATCAAGTATGTAAATGTCAAGATGTGATTTGCCCTACGGGGGGGCGCGGAGCACCGAGGTTGAAAAAGGATGGAAAGAACTGACGGCATTTCTCACGCGTGACAAGTATTCTATTCGTCTGTAGAGCCAAGATTATTGATTTTAAAGGAAGCAGCAAAATTGATTTTATTATTTTCTAACATCAGGCTGGATAATAATTTTTAATCTTTAGTTATAAAAAAAATACATTTTTTAAAATAATTATAGCGATAAAAATGAAATATTAATCGATTACAAATATACGTATAACATCAGAGTCAGTAGAATATTTTTATGAAGACACATGACAATTGTATTTAAAAAAAATTTTTTTAACAATATTTTTGTAGCTAATTTTTTATATTAATTGCGAGGCTCTCTGTGGAGAAATGCACTTGAAAATCACGCGGCAGGATTTATTATGCGGCGTCGCGCCCGTAAGGGTGGTATGCGGAGCTGCATGGCAAAAATTGTGATTGTTACTAGACGCCCGCGGCTGTCGACGGGCTAAATTAACGACAAAGGCGGAAATAAAGCGGGAAAGGTAAACGACGTGGAAAGTAATTAGTCGTAAGCACCGAAGTTATTATCACGCAGGGTGCACCGCGCAGAGAGAGATCACTTTAGCGTTTCTGCGAATACTGCAGTCTTGTGAAGGAATAATTCATTGCGCGGATAATTATCGCGATCGTTCCTGGTGCGCTATCGCGATTTTGAGGGTGAAATGGAGATCAGGAACTTACGATAGCTCGTGTTCGTTTGCAGCAGTAAAATCACGTAATAAAAAGGAAAAAGAAAAAAGAATCTTTGAGAAAAATGGATTAATTAATCACTTTTTTTCCTAAAATATGAATCTTATTATCCGTTTCTGTATATCCGTCGTAATATCCCTCTAAGAAAAAGTAAAAAAAAATATTTCGATTAATTCGTGAAAAATTAGATTCGGCCGCGGAATTGAGAACATGCTGTTACGTCGGTCGTAATTAGCGCGGCGAAAATAAAGTGGGAAGAAAGGTGTCCTTTAGACGCGACAAACGAGATGCAATTAACCGAGGCAGCACCGCGGGACGACCGCTCGTTGTCGGGCCGGCCGATCGCGGATGCGCGATTAGGGGATAAGAGTGGCGCACCTTGGCCGTTGTAATTACGCCTGTCACGAGCTGACGTTATGCCGCCGCCGAGAGAAAGATTCGCGGCCGTTTCATTAGGCGAGATAGAGAATGTATGAGGTTTGTCGCAACATCTGCCATCATCCTGGACCTTGAGTATCGTGTACACCGCGCGATATTCCGGTACAAGGTGCCTCCATTAGAATGCGATTACATACGTAAATGCGGGGATACGCTTATCCTAGGAAAGACGTCTGAGAGATGATTAATTCCATCGTGAGGAGGATAAATTTTCATCGTACGTGGTACGGAGATTAAGACTTCGGCTATGCTTTGATCAGAAACGCGTGCATTTTATACTTTTTAGAAGTAGATTCTTCGTTTCTACGTGCAATAAAATTATCTTCATTACTGTAAACGTTAAGTATAATTTTTTATTGATACTTTCACATTATGAATGATATCAACTACTAGAAATAATATTTTACGGATCAAGTAGTTAAAAATAAAGAGTAGCCGCTTCACAATTCCTGTCTCTTCAACGCACTTTTCGCCGTGTTAGTCGCCGCAACGCGAGGATGAAAGATAACGCGTCGAGGAAAAGAAGAAGGAGGTGGGAAGGACAAGCTAGGACGATAGGAGACGAAAGCACGGCGAGAAGGAGCAAGAGCAGCGGGAAAAGAAGAAGGAGGAGGAGAATAAGACGGCGCACGCAAGTTTCGCAGGCTGTAATTACCGATATCGGCAGCGCGATCGTTGGCGCAACGAAGGCGCATGGTCCCGAAGCGAGCTAGGATGAACGACGGAAGGGAACGGCTGCGAGGACAGAGGAGAGGTGGCGAACGAGAGGGAGAGAAAGAGAGAGAGAGAGTGAGAGAGAGAGACAGACATCGGGCGGGGTCAAAGGTGACTGCGAATACGGCGCGATACACAGACAGAGCCACGCGAGATCTCTGCCCACCTCGACGCGCCTTCCTTTCTCTTTCTCTTTCTCCTTCTCTTTTTCTCTGTCGTCGACTTATACGAACGTAGGCCGCTATGGTCGACCGTACCACCACTATACGCGAAGGCAGATATGACCGTAAACCATAAGGATCTACGGAGGGCCCCGCGAATCGTCCATTGACCACCCACGCGGTTTAAAGCTCCTCACGTTTCTGCCTCCGTCTCTATCTGGACGGGCTCGAAATTCAGAGAACCGCCTGGAAACAGAGATCGTCGATCTACGCCCGATGTCGAGCAAATTTAAACGTGCGTTATTATGACATACTTCATCGTTATCGTTAAGTTACCGTGGAACGATTATATTTCGCGATGAGATAATTTCGTAATAGAAGCCATACAAGGCTTTCTCGTCGTATCATATTAATCATTCCTATTAATATTTTAGCCTATTAAAACTTTACAATGACGAAAAATACTCCAGAATACGCGCAATGCAAATATAAATTTTTTACAATGAAATAAATGTATGTATCGTTATCGAAGCACCGATTCAATTTCGAATTATGAGCATCTAAATTAGGATACTTTACAACATTATTTATCGAGTTTCTAGTAAATTCAAAACTGAGCATAATAAAATTTAAATTGCGTCAGAGACTTATCACTGAGAAATTGATTGACAATGCGATATCGCTATATATCTATGAGGAAAGATCTGAAAAAGTAGGAAGGCTAAGACACGGACAGCGAATTACTCGTATATTTCAGACCGCCGAACAATTTCAGATCGTTGGTATTGGATGGCGAACGTTTCGGATTTCATTTGCAGAGTCGTAACTTCTTTGGAATTCCATAAGGAGCCCACCTCCTTCGGCCGCAGACATATTATTGGACGACCTGGTCAGCCATAGTTTTCCCAGTAGAATCGCAGTAAAATCGCATTTTCGTATCGTCCATTTTTACCAATAAATTTTACGGTTTTAGCTTTTTCAAAATATACATGTAAATAAATTAGTGAATTTTATTAATGAAAGAGGATTTCCAATTAGTATCTCATCTTTAAATAATTGTCGTACTTATTGATAGTCCGATCGAATGCTGTCAATCGTGCTTAAAAAAGACCAGCGACCGAGAACAAAGAGAATCAAATGAAGGTAGAAAAGCTGGAAAGAAAAAGGCCAGTTCCCGAAATGATATCGTTTGATCTCTTTGCGGTCTGTCCTTTTTCTCTCCGCATTTCTTCTTTTCTCATAACGATGGATAAATGAAACCGTCGGGTTTCTCATTTTTCTTGCGACGCAATAACCGAATCCGAGTTGGACAATGCATAAATGGTAGAAAATTATTGACCAAATGACTATAAATAAACAAACATTATAAAGAAAAATTACGAATGAATAATATTTCATAAAATGCATATTTATTTTATCATTAGATGTTTTATTTTACAATTTGATTTTATAATAACTATTCGGCAGCGAGCAAATCTTCTTTTTTTTTCAAGTGCATTTAGTTTAAGTTACACCACAATGATTTTGTCATGTATTCTTTAAACAAGCTATTGCTTCATCTTAAGAATATGATTAATATTATGACAATAAAAAGATAAGTTTCGTTCAACGCCGCAAATTTCATCAGAGTTACCGTGATTTATGAATAAGAAAAGCAATTCGACATTATCTCATGCGCGTGATCACGTACATGCTGCTCCGGAGTGAAGAATGAGGAAGAAGTTAACAATCGATAATGCCACGTGGTATTTAATAAGGTAGCTCGCGCGAATCCAAGAACGAATCGGCTAAACGGGCTTTTGAAGGACGGGGTCCATTCGATTCGGTATCGACGACCATTAACCTCTTGTACGGGGCGCAGCCTGCACGTCGGGATAAAGTAATTAGCCTTCGACCTCAGCAGCCGGCCTTCCACGGCCTGCTGCCGGCGGAATTCTTTCGATGCTTTCTCTGCCAATTTGGCAATTAGCCGCGGCGTCGTATCGACCACCTCGTTACCCTCTCTTCGAAGCTCCGATAGCAGAGAATCGTAACTCGGAATAATAAGTTTTTTTTTTAGCACGCTGTTATAATCAGACATTCAAATTGTTATCATCAAATTTTCTAATATTTCAAAGCAAAATGACACAAATGCATATTCGTCAGTAGAACGTGTATTTTATTAAAATTATATCACGAAGACCCGCCCCTTGAAGAGCCGTCTCTTCAATTTTTCTCGAAATTAACTTCGCATCGGTCAATGCAGGTTTCGCAAATGACTGTATTTGAATTTTATTGTAGAGAAAGCTTTCTCAAAATCGCGCTCAGACGGGAATTGTTCGTCTCGTAGGAGAGACTGGCTCTTCGCGAGTTCTCAGTCTCCTCCCTCTCGGGATCCGAGAGGCTCAAGGCGACCCGTGGGAGCCACGCGCCTGCCGTGCGCCATCTCTCCCTCCACCTTTTTCTCTGCCCTTCTCTCGTCCCGACCGCTCTTTCTCTCTCTTCCACGACCTCCGCGCGCCTTTCGTTACACTCACGGGCCAGCTTGGACCCCGGCCATCAGGTTAACCGTAGAAGAGATGCGTACTCTCGAGGCGAGGCGCGGGATCGATCTTCGGGATGATTTTTCTGACCTTGCGGCGTTATGATTTATTACGCGCGCAGTCGGGGCGATGAAGAATGCATTACAACGTGCGAGATTGAATAAGAGTCTATTCTGCGAATCGTATTGACATTTTTCGACATGCAAAGTAAGCGAAATTATAGCCTTGCCTTTGAGATCGATTATAAAATTATGTAAGTCGCAAGCAGAGAATGAAAATTTGAGAAGAGTCTAAAGGAATGCGGTCTAACAACGAGAAAATGTTGTATTTTAATTTATCTTTTTCTTTTCTCTCTTCACTATTATAGTTATTAAGTCCAAGAATTTTTGGGGGTAATATCGTCGTATATATTTGTTACATATTCCATCGTTTACGAGAAACACATATTTCACAATTTCTTTTCGGGAAAAGTCCAAACCCGACGTTAGACGAATCGAAAGTTCGTGAGTTACGACTTCGTTTACTCTCGCGCATCTCGTGTCTCCTCTTTTTTTTTTCTCTTTGTACAGAAAGCGTCACCGTATCGCCCTGAAAAATATTTTTCCGTACATCGGAAAAGTTTTCCGCTACATTCTCGCGAAGTGGAGAGAAGACATTCGGACACGTGTAACTGACCTCGACTTCCCGCGAGAAGCCCGGGCGTCGGAGCGCTTTCGACATCGCAAAAATCCATTTCGCGGATTCCACGCGACAAAAGGAAAACGAAAGGCCATTGTAGTGAAAGTATTTCACTTTTGCGGCGAGTGGAAACCCCGCAGCGGCCCTCTCCTCGTCAGCCATCCGTACATATAGCGACACATATGTCCGTGTTCCATTGACCGGGCAGAAATAATAGCAGCGCGGATCGCGGGAGGATAGAGAGAGAGAGAGAGAGAGAGAGAGAGAGAGATTCTGAAATCGTACGGACGTGGGGAAAGAGAGAAAGGCGGAGGACGAGCGTGGCTTCTCTCTTGAAAAATGATGGGATCCAATATCGCGCTCGGGTTCGAAGACGAGGTACTGCAGTTAGCCAGACGTATAAGGAGACTACCTTCGCCCTCTATTTTCTTTATTATCGTTCGCGACGGCTCTGTGTGTATATATACGTGCGATCGTACGTGGGTGGACGTAGAAAATGTATCCTGGAAAAAGGAAACGTATCTGGCCGCGGAAGGTTTCGTCCCCGCGGACCGTTTCATCGGACGCGATTTCAAGGCTGACTGCCCGTATAAAGTGAAAAACTTTTCGAAGCAGTGTGTCTATACATACCTCCACACACGTGTACGTACCCTGTGACGCGCGTGTAGTATATGTCCAGTCTATACTTATTCCCATTATGAGGAGAGCCGTCGCAAAGTGTTCGCTTCTTTTATCTACCGTAGTCTTCTTCCTTCCATATCATTGTTTGCGATGTTATCAAAGATCGCGCATTATTGGCAATCGCGCTGAGAAAATATTCAATGACGGTAATATGTAATAATTAATGTAAGTATAAAAAATTAATTAATTAATTAATCAGTTATCTAATGTCCATTTTTACGAACCGAGATTAACTTTAATCTCGGTTTAACTTACTTTTCATCTTTTTCGAATTCGCAGGACTAAAAAAAGATAGAAAGTAAATTAAACCGAGATTAAAGTTCTTTAATCCGCATTGGTAGAAATAGACATAAATCTTATTTCTTATGAAAAGACTACAAACAGCTTTATATTCCTAAAAGTTGAACTGATTTTTTTGTTTTTTTGTTTTCTCGAATAATTTATATAATTCTAAATCGTCTCTGAATTTACACTGAAGTTACACGATAAATTGTTTTGCCAATTAAATTGCTACATAATTTTTTAAATACAAGTTCCAGATAGAGAGAAACTGTTTCAGCGCGCATCTGCCTTGGAACATACACACACTCGCTACACGTTCGCGTTCGTCTCATTTTTATCCTGCAGATCACCGTTAAATTAACCGGCAAGCGCTTGCCGCGAATCGAGTTGGACCGAGTGCTCGGGGGAAAGTAAATTGGAATGGATTTTATTCGGGTTAATGAAAGCGAGAGGTATCGATTTACGATCGTCGTTAAGTGCGGCGATATAACGCCGAGCGAGGACCATTCGCCGACGAATACGATTCAATTATAGGCGGAATTATGTCGCACCGCGCAATTTCTAATTTGAGAAACGCGATTCTGGTTACCGCGCATCGCTGACCAGCACGTCGCGTCACGACTTTAATGAAATGAGAACGGAGATACGGGGCAGGCAGGTGTCACGAAACCGACCGATTGAACAGACAGCGGATGCGCGACGCAAAGTAATAGAAGTGTCATGGACAAGTGCATTTGTTCTGTCGTCCGCAACGAGAAATCGATTCTCGAACGAGCGCTTCGCGTCTGTCAGACCGCGCGAGACTCATGAGAAAAGACAGTTATCTCGAGAAAAGTCCAAAAAACCTTTCGGGAACGTCAGTCGAAGAGGTGCGCTCCGAGGAAACCATTATTTGCCAGGAATTCTCCATTTTCAGCATTAAATTTGTTGACGCCTTAAGTTTTGAATTGAATTTCTGATAGGATAAAGTCTGTTTATATTGATGGTGGAATTAAATCAGAACTTTCTGATAAATAAGAAGAATGTAAATAGAAAACTCGCTTTAGCCACTTAATTCATAAAGTTTCTTAACACATTCCTCAATTTCAAGACTACCGTATTACATTAAGAAGACACTCGGCGGTATCGAAACACGCTGCATATGACAATCGGCCGTACCTTGCAATTTCAAGCACTGATTTAGCGATAAAGCATGTCGAAAGAGATGAATAGATAAGAAGATCGAAATGACGACGAAGTCCGATGCAAATGAACTTCTAAATTAAATTTAGCCCTCCGACGGGGGAGAAAAAGAAGTATCGAGGAAGAGGGAAGAAAGGAGGGGGCAAGAGCTTCACTTCCCGAGGGACGTAGCCGGTGAGATTACGGCGCGAAGAAAGTTCCCGAGGATGTTGGCGAAGTTTCATTCGCCGATTGCTCTTGACTTCGCGGGCCATGCGAACGATCCCGCTATCGCTCGTATATCTGTCGAATATCACGACGGACGGCATTCCGACGCGACGACGCGTGAAATCTTTGGTCTCGCATCGAAATAACGGTATCGCTCGGAAAACAGTAGTTATCCGGTCGTCTGTGTACGTCACATACGATCGTAAATCGCAATGCGTGATATATACGGTTTTATGCCAAATTGAAATTCGCGGATTTTCGCGAAGAGAGGCACACATCCACCCGAACGTTTTAGCTCATAATTAATAATTATTATTTTGTAATATCCAGCTATAATTAATGATAATGATATAATAATTCGATAATAGCCGGATATTAAATAGCATTTGCAGTAATAATACAAAATAACATGTAATATTAAATTAATGATAATATTCTCTGTATTTTGAGTATTTGTAATTTCTTTTTCCTTCTAACAAAAAGATTTACAGAATTTATTAGAAGTAAATGACATTCATTATATATTTTTTTATTAGTACAAAATTCAGTTATTATTTAAACAAGAAATTATTTTAAATTATTTCGTGTAATAAAAAAAAAGATTATTCGCTTTCGGAATCTCTTTTTAAACTCATTAATTTTTAAATGGGTCTAGACAAAATGTGCAAAAGTGCATGTTCGTGATGTCTTTCGGTTCATTTTACGGGAGAAAGCTTTCGTGCAAAGTTTTAACGTAAAACTCTAATCAGATCTCTTTATTAAAAGTTCAGAACGTTATGAAATTTTTTTGCTGTTCATTCGTGCTTAATAAAGCATAGTCCTTCAGAAATGAGAACATATCGCTCAATCGACCGTGGAAACTTTCAATATCCGGGTAGGCAAAGTCACAAAATGGAGAAAGCAGATTTCTACGGAACTTTACGCGCTGATGAAGGATGTCGCGAATAGATTTACGTCTCGTTCCACGATTTGATTATTATGACTGACTACGCATTATAAAACACAAGTACTTATTAGGTCGCTCTAATTAGCATAAATTACGTCGAATGAAACATCTTGATTGACAAAAAACTAATTTTTTAATTATTTTTTTACTAGCATCAATAAATATTTTAAGTATTTCTATAATATTATAAGTATTATAAGTATTTCTGAATACAAATAATACACTTGTTTCAATTAAACTTTTCGGGATCTCATCATGTTTTTTAATTAATAATTATACAATTCATTTCCGATATAATTCAGTTTACGAGTCACTTTGCTTTAATCTAAATAAAGAAATTAGTTTAGTTTTATACATATAAGTTTAACTAATACAAAAATTTTTTACATTTTACAGTGTCACGCCTCGCACCTTCAAAAAGGCCATAAGAGTCATACAAAATCCACGTCGACGAAGTTGATGTCACGCTCTCGAATCGATGATCGTACGCAGGACCAAGAGATCTGGGTGGGCGTTTTTCCCAGGCTCGCGCGATCGTTCCCCCCTACCGATCTGGCGCCTCGATCCCGCCATTGCCAGGTAAAATATTCGGACTGGTCGTCGGACTCAGCCAGGGCAGATGAAGGTGTTACGTGCCTGGCGCGCACGAAACACGTCTTCTCCCGACGATGCTTTCCGATGGCGTGTTTCTCCCCCGGTTAAAGATAAAACGAGCAACAAGGAGATGAGACACAGACAGAAAAGAACGAAAAGGGACGGGCTAAAGAGGAGAGAACAAAGGAAAAGCGGATAAATATAATACTCGCCGCCTCGTTAGGACTTCGATAATGTCGTAGACGTGTTCACGTGTAGCGGAAGAATGTGTATGCGTTTTCGTTTCGGTATCTTAAATTCAGTTGTAACCTCACTGTCAGCTCTCGAAGGCTCAGATAAATAATGATGGGAGACGAAAGTGTGTAATGATTATAACGATCGCTACTGCGAATAGACTCGCTCACCAATTATAACGCCGATGATGAAAGTACACTTTTAATTGCAGACCTATCGTGTAAATAATATCGGATGGAATTCGCGAAATGTCGGTTCTCGAGACATCAATGTAGGAGATACGATATAGCATAGTTAAGAGCAGGGAATTCGAATGTAATGTAACGTGTTAAAGATATACGACAGGATATTATCGGCCGTACCAAATATTCAAAGAGATACTTGGAGAACGGCGAAACGCATCGTAACAAAACTGAGAAATAATGGAAGAGGCGCGAGGACGGTGAACGGGAGGAAGGGAAGGGAAACCGGCGGTGGTATGGAGAAGAAGCGGAATGCAGGGAGGATGAAGAAGGACGTGCGGGAAAGAGAGAGGGCGAGTTAAAGGGCCCTCGGTATGCGAGCGTGGGCGTGGGTCCAGACTGGACGCGTGTCTCTACGTTCCTTCGGAGCAGGAGATGCAGGAACACGAGGGGGAGAGAGAGAGAAAGCGGACCGAGCGCGAGGCGAACGAAAGGAGAGGGAGAGGATAAGAGAGACATTGGTGAGAAAGGGAGAGTCTAGCCCCGAGAGAGGCGCGATCGCGTCCCGGGTGGGCAGGATCGGTTCGAACTCTCAAAAATTTATGGCCGGCGCTTCGACCTACGAGCAAGAGGTGTTACTCCCGGGTCCTTGGGGCAGGGACCGCAAGATTTACGCAACGCCGGCAGGAGGGAAAAGAAAGAGCGGGCGCGGGAGTGGACGGAAGGGGGTAAAAGGAGATCCACGAACGCGAGAGCGTGTACGCTAACGAAAAGAGCGATCGAGCTCGTTAACGTCCGTCCGGATAATCGATAGTACGGCCGCGCCGACTGATTATCGAGCGGGGGAAAATAGCTCGCTGCATTAAGAATAAATATTTGGACGCGACACGGGAGCCCGTCCGACGGCGGCGACGCGACAACGCGATAACGCGACGTCGCGACGCCGGTTAAAAAGCAACGCGAATTATAAAAATGTTAGAAAGAATTTATTCTCTGTCAGCTGCGGTGTTTTCACGAGCGAACAGTGCATTAGAGTCGCCACGTTAATTGCGATGCAATATCCCGATAAGTGTGTAGTTTAATAAGACATATTTTATTAATCGTAAAAATAATTCATTAAAAAGAATTCATTTTCTCTCTCTTTTGAGAGACAAAACATAATTTAATGTAATGCAATATAATAAAAAATAATTTATAAAGTTGACAATAATTTAGGTAAAAAATTATTTTGAAATTTAGAATAACTTATTACTACGAAAAAATGATAATCTATGATAAATATTTATTCACGACGTGCCGTCGCTGACGAAAGATTTTGTATTGGTAGAACAGAGAGGAATGAGCTCCCAAGGGAAACTCTTTCTGAAATTTACACGACAGATTTTCCGATCATTTGCGAGTGAAATAGTCGAACGGAACGATGTCGGTTGCACCTGCGAGAAGATATTTTCGATCGCAACGACAACGGCCTGGCGTTCTCGCGCGCGGAAAAATCATATTTTCTTTGCATCTGCCAATCAGACTAGCGCTTTCAAAGCACCCCTTTAAGCTAAGTTACATAAAACTGGCTCTGACCAAATAAAAATATCGCAGTCACTCTTCGATTTCCGTCGCACATCTGCCTATACAGTACGAGCTCAAATTTGACATACGATATTTTCGTCGAAAAATTCACTTTGTAGAAATTTTATATCCTGGCAATATCAGAAATCGTACGTTATCAATACGTCGCTCACTGCACACGCACATGAGATACTTTCATTATATTATTATTTTCTTGTAAAGCATATATGTTTTTTCCTTCTGCATATTTGGCTTTTACAAGATTTGAAGCGTATACTTGCGCACTGATATTTGCTTTCATTTTAATATTAAGCAAAGTCTATTATTTTATCAATTTATATATTAGTAAGTATAAAATAATATAAAGAAAGAAAATTAAACAATAATATAAAGAAACAAAAACTAATATATTAAATGCTCAATTATATATTTAATACAATTAATATTAAAAGATACATATTAAAAGTTACATATGTTTGATATCAAAAACGTATAAAAGATATACTATCGATTATCCACATATGGAATCTGATTTTCGTTATATAAAAGATATAATAGCGGATCGCTTTGTTTGTTTAATTTATTAACGGATATATTTACTATTTATCTGAAAAGCGCTTAACATCCCGATGATCGCTATTCAGCCGTATTTATTTGCGCCAAAATTGTGCGCTATACAAATATGTACAAACGATCGTCAATAGAGCATGCAGTGAGTAACAGAAAAAACTACGAAAATATTTGTACGGCAAACTGCACGATTGTGTAGCATTGATGGCAGAAAGCGATGGTTAAACGGAGAGTCGACGAAAAGAGAAACGACAAGAACATTCAGTCGAATGAATACTGTGTTTGTAGAATAGATCAAATTAGAAATTAGCAGTTATTAGAACATACAATGGAACGTACTATGTAGCTATCTCGTAGGAAGCAGACAGAAAAAGTTCGGAGGCAAGAAAATAAACAAAAAAAAAGGAGTTATATTTGACGAGCAAACTTCTGCTTACGAGTAAATTCCATTTTTCAATTTCCTTCCTATGACAATCACGGGAATAAGTCGAGAATGCGTATTTATCGAGGAAAATATAACGGGCGTATTTTTAATCCCTTCGTCACGATCACACGAGAAAGATTCTAAAAAGCTCAAGATCAACGGGGGATTTTTTAATTTAATTCCCAGCTCGTCGCTGTCGTTTCGCTTTAGAGTCAAGTGGCGTGCACGGTACGATCTTGCATTCATTTAGAAGCCCGCGCCGCGCGCGCGCGCGCGCGCGCGCGCGACGGTAATATTCGAACTCGTAAATATCGCGGGACGCGCGCGATATTTCATCGTGTTCTCCACCGGTCATAAAAGCACTCCCGTTTTTTTTTTCCCACCCATTATCCCGGCGGTACGTACGTCGTCGATGAGAGAACGGGCATTAGATAAATACCGGCGCGAACATCCGCGCGGGGCGGCCGGCGGGGGCGAGAGCATGCGTTAGCCGGCTCTCTAAAAGGGAATAAAAATGTTTATCGAGCAAACTCCCTGGGGCAGACCACCTCCGCTGCCGCACTGCCGGTGAGAGAAGAAAGAGAACGACGGAAAATGGCCCCGGTGTGTGAGGGTTGGGTGG
>VBVQ01003452.1:0-18713 GCA_011636635.1 Tetramorium simillimum | reverse complement strand
CGGACGGGGGCTCGGGGTCAAACCAGGACCGGACGATATATTCGTCTGGCGATATATCGCCATTCGTTGGACGAGTTTTAACGGGCGCCACGTTCATACGCGCGAGTGATTTTAACTCGATTTTAATTCGGCGTCATACAGCCAGTTGCGCGAATTTCATTATCGTTGTTGCAGTCGCGAAATAAAATCGTCGGGCCACGCCAATGAAACAATGACACCTCTGCCGTCCATTATATCTCGTTATTGGCATCTTATTTGCGAATTGTCGAAGATTAAAAGATATAAAATGTGACTGTTTGTGTTGTATAGTTTGTAGATATTTACTTTTACAAAATTGTTACGATTATGTTTTGGGAAGAATAAAACAGCTACTGCTGCTACATGTAAAACAGTAACTAGAAAAACATACGGCAAAAATTTTTTTCGGAGTAATATCTTTCATTTTTCCTAAACAGAACTGTCATAAAGAGACTCTTTAAGGATTTTATTAGGAAACATTACGTTTCCAACACGACGTACTTGGTTAAAATTATATTCGCAGCGAGTATTAGATACCGAATCATCCGTGAAATGGCCGATAGAAAATATGAGACAATTATTACGTTTACCAATAAACAGTTTTGTTTATCCAATCGGTGCTGTTTCCGCACTCCAACGATCTCCATGCTCATCCACCGGGATTTGTATCTCCGCTTTTTTCATCACTACTTTTTTTGCTTCGATAACCATGCGATGAAACGGGCTATTGGGAGAGAAGTGGGGAAAAGAGAGGGGAGAGAGAGAGAGAAAGAGAGAGAGAGTTTTATTTGATAAATATTCGTTTTTTCGTCATATGATGCTGTTAAAGAAGATCATACAGTTAGCAGAAAAATATATAAACGTGTAATATGAGACATTAAAAGATAAAGAAGAATATGCTTTCTTTGTTAACACCGATCATCAACTATAATTAACTCGAAACTATATAATCGTTTCCAACAGTTTGACTATTAACCCAGGTAGAACAAAAATTATGGCACCATACTGACGTGAAAATAACGCTGAAGCAGCAATAAAATGACATAATAATGACATTTTGGAGTCATTTTGACATCTTTGTGATTTCTTGTTCTACCTGGGAACAAGAAATCGAAGAATCTATAGACGTACAGACATACTTATCGATATCGTAATAATAACTGATATAAAATGTACGTAGTTTCTCGCGAAGAACGTTTACACGTCCTCGACAATTATCATCGGCGATCAATTCCCATGATCGAAGTCCAATAAATTGATGTCGTCAGTCGTGCGGCGGCCGTTACAGGGGGACGGTTTAAAGCCGGGCGCCCTTCCCACCTTCTCCTAAGGGATATGGCGGAAGAGGTTTCGCGACAGACGGGCTGCAGCTCGTGTAAACAATGGCACCACCTCCTTCGGGGAGGCTAGGCGTAGGTGGACGGGCACGCGTGTGCACGCGCGCGCGCGCGCGCGTGTGCGTGAGGTGCTTATTGGGTCCGTCGGGGGTGGGGTGCGCAGAAACAACCCTCTGGCCAAACATCGCAACATCAATCAGCACCAGTCACTCGAGCGCGGACCATTGGCGCCAACATTGCGATATTGCCTGCATTTACATTCGACTAGGAAAAAGATAATGGTCGCGATAGTATTGCGCAACGGTTGAGCCGACGAGCGGCCAGATTTAAAGTTGGGAGTAGCGGAAACAGAGAGGCTGGAAGATATATACGGGAGGGGGGGGGAGAGGGGTCCATTATGAAGGCTAATTATCAGCGCGGTTTCGGCCCGTCTGATTGCGCGCGCGTCTGTGCGTGCATGTGTGTAACGCAGGCAGAATTACGGCGGGAAAATTTCATTAAAAAATTCGCGCAATTGCAAATTCCGTAATCGATTTTGCAAAATCGCGGAAAACAGACAACAAACTTGCGTGCGGGAATGTAATTGTGCAATTTTCCGTTCGCTTAACTGTAACGGGGAGAATAAATTGAAGTACGACGCGGAATGTAAATAATGTATATTTATCAAACGCGGCGAAAATCATATAACAACTAATTACGAATCGCCTGACGTAAAGGATGTTTGTGTATAACGGCAACAAATTGATATTACGCGACACGTCTGTGTTAAATTGACATTTACGAGTGGAGACGTACTAACCGCGCCCCAGTTACGCCACTGGCATTTCAAATAGCCTAAGGACATCCTCTGGGTGCCGTACAGAGATATCCTCCGAGGAATATCCCCGGAACATTAAAAGAGCGAACAATAGCGCGTGTCCTCTGCGCTCGAGTAAACTGAATGAGATATCCTAGAATTGCCCTTAATATTCTGGAATACTTTAGAGGGGAAGATATTGCACTTTAAAAGAATAAGTATAAAAGCGCTGCAAACATTCTTGCGGGTCACATGGAATTCATTGCTTCTTATGAGAAAAATGTGTGTGTGTAATATCCATAATTCAATTATTTGTCAGCAGTTTTTAAATTGAAGGCTTCGTTGATTGCTCGTTTTGGATGAGAAATAACCGGCTCTGTTTTGCATAGCATTAGCCCATATTATTGTAAGCCGACACACTTAATTCTCACCCTCAACACGCGCCCTAACGATTTAAGCTCCCGCATGCCCCTTCGCTTCGAGGATTCAACTGACACGCCATTTAGTGTGACACATTCTATGATTTTCGGAAAATTTTTAAAACGCTTCGAACGCTACACGAAAATATTAAAGCAAATTCTTTATTTGAGAATGTTAATTTTTGATGGATTTGAAAGATGTAATTAAATTGTTTGTAATTAAATTGTTATGCTACCATTCGTCATCACGTTATTCGAATTACGCTAGTATATCTTTTAATTATTAAGAATAATCGGTGCCGAAAATGAAAACGCATTCATTTCTTCGTGCGTGCTCGATCGATGCATCGCTTCGTCCCGCACGTGACACCAAACAACCGACTGTTTCTTCCCCACGGGTGATACCAGGCAATCAGCTGAGCTTTCGACCCTTCTGCTCGCCGCTATGACGTAGATGAAGATGGTAGATCCACTGTTGTCGTAGTGAGTCAGTATTTGGACAAGAGCCCCGTGCTCCTTGCCCAGCGTGCGATTCAACTTTCAACAGCTTACACCCCGGGACGTCGTTTTTGCAAAGCAGCGCGCGCCAGCGGAGGCCTGCTGCATACATCAGTTATGCTCAACTGAAGATGCTGGTAATACTCGTAGAAATCCTCGTAATACGAAGAGCAATTGACACAGATACGTGATGAGGGTTCAAAGCGACGAGACGCTAAGCCGCGTGATGGAGAACACCCCGAGACTCTTGGTATGCGCTTATTTACATGTGCGATTTTGTGATCGCAATCAAAAGCTCTTGAATTTCCACTATGAAGGACGTATGAAGAGACGAGGGATAGGAAAGGATCGTCTGTCACTTATGCGTGCAGTTCATTTAAATCGTCCACGAAAGACGCGACGAAGTCTTCTTACTATTCGGAAGAAATGTACTCGAAGAATGCAAGCGTACGAAGAATTCGCAGGGATCTCATTTCGAGTTAATGCACCCATCCACTTATTATGCCATGCTACAAGCCGATCGGGAAGCATCGACCGAGTTAATACGGTGCAACTACTTCCTCGCAAACTTACATCCAACGCGTCGGCAACCCTCCTCGCGCCTCCTCGCGCCACCCCTACGTTGGATATCCCTCCTCGGCACTCCGATCAAAGCCCCTCGGGCCCTCCGCTGTAGACGTTGCAGACCGTGAGCGAGCCCGCGCGCGCAACGGTGCACGCACACGTAGACGCACGTAGACGCGTGTGTATGTACGTGCACGGAGATGCAGCACGCTCGCCGCGTTCCCCGCCGTATACCTGCCGGGAATAGATTAGGCGTGTGTTGGCGCATTGTCGTAGAGACACATGTAGGCTCTAAGTAGGTTGCGTGTGTTAGTTGCGCAAACATGTCTGCAGCGTTGTCAGGCGGGCAGGAAATTACGTCCGCCTTTAGCCGCTCTCTATATTACGCCACCCCCCTCGGGTACACCCGCTCTCTCGCGCACGCACACACACGTACGGATACACGCACACACACACACACACACACGTACACACCGGCATGTACACGCCTAACTCTCGCGCACCGTCACGTCCCGGCGAGGGTTTAGGTGCGCGTATGTGTGTCCGCACGCACGCGTATGGGTGCACGACCCACCCGGTCTCAGGACAAGGCGGGAGGGAGAAGGGGGAGGGGAGGGAGACCTCGTACCTATCTACCTACCTGCCTGAACCGGAGATATGTGTGTACACAGGCGGCGTGTGTACCGCGCGGTATGGCAGAGATACCTCGGGCTAACAATAATGCGACTAGTTGCAAATGGGACGGATACCCGTATACCTGCCGACGTGACGACGTGTAAGATGGCAGCGGCACATGACGCCGCCTCGAGATCCCCGCGAGATCGGCACGTGGACGTGGAGAGCGCCATTAGCGTTCAGATATCACGCCGCGATATACGGGCTCGCTGTCATGACATCAGATACCGGCGTGACATGTAATCGCGAGGAAAACGTACGGCGCAATGTGAAATTTAACGGTATCGCACTGCGACCGTCGGAAGCGTGCCGCTATCGGGCAAAATGAGAATGGAGAACGCAGTATTAACATGGTCAATTTCTGGGTAATATGAGATATCGTAAAGAATTGCGTTCTTTTCCTCCAATTCGAGATATTCAGTCTCGTAGCTTTATCTTCTTTAATCTCTTCTCATTATATTGCAAACATTGTATTCCTAAGTACGCGCATCTATGTCGAAATGAAGACGTTAACATTAATTGCGCGACGTAAGATAGGGTGACCAAATCCAATAGTCGCTAATGAGCGATATTTTTAAACTATTTGCTTAAATTTTGCTCTCTCTCTCCTCCTCTCTCTCCCCTCACAAGGTCATTAATATACGAGAGAACAAAATTTAAGTGAACAGTTTAAGAATATCGTTCATTAGTCAAATTTTTGATCCGCATTTGATACTCGATCCGAATTTAGTCACCTTATCTTAATCAACAGCACCGCGGAAATGACGATCTTTAAATTAATGATCCAGTATTGTTAATAGGAAATTTGTTTTCTCGGTTGCCGCGTTATCGACTCACAATTTGTTTTTAGGACAATCGATCGATGAGACCTGGTTACCGGTCGTAGGACATCGAACTAAGCGCGTTGGCGGCGACGAATCACGGCAGATTTCTGCAGGTGCTCGAAAAGATGGACGTGGCCCTCCGTGGCCCTTTATCCGCGCCGCCGACTCCGGTGCCTACCATTGAATCATTGAACACTTATGCGGGCGTGCACGGGCCCGTCCAAACATTTCGGACAGCCTAAGGAAACACATTTGCCTGCGGGCAAACACGCCGCGGCGAGTTGCGTCTTGTCGCGCAGCCTCCGGCACCAAAGTGGAACGCAGAATGTGTCTGGGACTGTTTGCACTGCAGGACAATATTCCGAGTCTTTTAAAGGACGGAGGAGAGAAAGCGAGAGCGCACGGTGTTATTGCGTTTCTCTACGCGCGCATCCCCCTTTCTTCTTTCCGCAGCGTTATCATCACTTCCGCTTTACGGATCCGAACGCACGTAGATGATTCCTCTTTTGATGTACACGTGGAACGCGCCAAATTAGAAACCGTTATTTTTCATTAAGAGTTTATTTGCAATTTATATAAGTAATTTCTCGCGCAACTTGAAAGTAGAAAGAAGATAGCTGTATATCTACACATTTAATCTCTTTCGATACAATTAAGTACGAAATAATGCCGGTTACTTTTTTTTTTTTCAAAGATATCAAAAGGAAAAATTACTTGTCGATCTTCAATTACTTATATTATATGAGTCGAGTCGCCTGCGTTTGAAGCTTGGAATTTTATAATACGTTATCAATGATATCTTTTAATCTTACGAGCAGATACGCGTTTCTGTTACAATCTGATTTATTTTCGCACATAGCGTATCGCTCGTCAAGCGTGGGGCGAAGAAAAGAAGAAGAAGAAGAAGAGAAAGAAGCTTATGCAAAATTAAAGAGAAGGCAAAGCCGGGGGGCCACGATGCGCAGCAACAGCGAATTAACGTGACCTCTCTTGGTGCTCGCCGGGGAAACCCCTCCCGCACCCCGTCCGTCCGCTGGCGACACCGAAATCCTCCGGTGCGGCGGGAAGTCGTTAGGCGTTTTCCGACGCGAGATAAAATTCCGGGAAGCACGTTGGAACGACTCTCCGCGCTCTATGGGGCTACGGGTATTGTTTTAACGTGTTTGAGTCAAATATTGACGCAAGTTGGGCTCGCGAGGCGGCCCGGAACGAAACGCTCGCGGAACAAGATGAGACGGAACGACCCACATAGCGTCCACGTCTCGGAGAACGGAGAACGGAGGACGCCACGCCGCGCCGCGCCGCCTTCTTCGTAACGAAAGAGAGGCAGAGGGACGTAACGAGGGAAAGAAAAATAGTCCCCCCTCATTTTTCTTTCTCTCCTTCGCTTTCTTCGGGCGTATTCTACTCCATCACCGTTGCTTGTGCGAGGTTATTGCCGTCGGAATGTGTCGTAACGCACAGGTTTTCCCCGATATCGCTTACAATCGTGTTTGACTTTCTTCAGAAAGTAGGATTAAAGCGGAAGACTTAAGGAAGAAATGATTTTGTTTTTTAGCTCTTCTCGACATCGTCGACTTCATCTCGTTGAAGAATACGAAGACTATCGATATTCGATTATCGGTCCCGGTGAAGGCGCCTCGAATTACTCAATTTCACATCCTTCTTCGCTCATATCCTGTCAAACAATCGCGACCGGAAACGCGCTTCGGACGGGAAATTACCACAGCTAGATAATCACAATGTGCATTGCGCAACGTGCGTCTTGGAAAATTCTAAATTCAAGTTGCGTGCGTCACACAATAAGATTATTTTTTATTTCCGAGATTCTTAAATTGTGCTACTTGATTTGAGTTAATTAAAATTATAACAAATCAGGTTCTATAAAATTTAAAAAAGACTATAAAATATAACAGTACATTAAAAAGAATTATAGAAAATATAATAATATATAACTTTATTTTTTAAAGAATTATTTTTTACGTCAAATTTTTGTTTGGTTTCTTAAAGTATTCATAGTTTCGAACTGTTAAAACTGTAAAGTACTGTTATTACACTCACACCCTCTGTCAACGTGACGACGTTATTACTTCGTGAAGCCTCGCGAGTACTCGTGCGGCAGCCATTGCCGTTGGAATACGAAGAGAAAAGCAGATCGGAGGAGATCCAGGGCGCGTAAACCGCTTTGGCTCTCATAAAATCTCATAACCCCGGGGCGAGCGGCGGCGTGTAGCTTCGGATTCGAAATAGAAGAGGGGTCGATAGATATGATGGGGTAACCCCCGAGAAGAAAGCGAGATACGGTGAAGAGGACTCGCTCTATGGCGACGAAAGGGCAGCAGCGCCGACGTTGTTGTAGCCTGCGGTGAATCTTCAATGGGGCACTATAGGGCCCCTGTGGGGGGAACGTTTATTTGGACTTTGGATCGCGTCTTTTTGCCGGGACTCCGGGATTCCGTCGCGTGTACACCCGCATGGAAATGCATGTTGTTAACGGGGGTGTGCTTCTGCAACGTGTCGTTCGCGTTAACGAATAAAATTTCAAACTAAAAAATTTCTGATGAAAAAGTTCTAATATTTAATTGAATTCGATTTTTAAAACATTTCGTGGTATCTGAAAGTTAGATTGGTTTTCACAAAAAATATTTCTGTATCAAATAATTTTGTCTTTAAGATTTGCCTATTACATTATATTATAATACGCAATATTGTTAAATCGTCATGAATCACATTCAGCGATAATTCGTTTTTTAAATTTTCGATTCTTTATTTTCCGACATTAATTATATATCGCAATGATGATGCGACACGGTAATGTCGCTTCGTGTTCTTGTCAAGAAAGAACGACAGTTTTATAATGTCTGTGCCAGGAAAGTGACCTGACGGAAGACTTATGAATGAGATCCGACTGCAAAGAATCCAGGCGCCAACGAAATTTCGATTCACGGGCAACGAGTGTGACACCAGTCAGCGGTCATTCTCCTCGGCTATTTCTTGACCATTGCACGGCATTTAGGCACCGCTTTCCCGGACGTTTCCCGAGGTTTGAATGCCCGTGTAACACACTGTAAACATTTTGCCGTTGGCGGCACACGGCCGAATACAACCGAGGGGGAAAGGGGGCAGAGGTAAAAGCGGGTGCCAAGGGTGGTGGGCTTTCGATGCAATTCTAAACCGGTGGAGGACATTGTGCCTAATGTTTGGACATGTGTTCCGCCTCGGTCACGCCTTTTGTTATCATTTTTCATGCACGTTTGTCCGCTTAAAATGTTGTTTTAGTGCTCGCGCCATCACAGTCACGAGGATTACTCGCAAACGACTTGACACGAGCCGACGTCATCGATGGAATTCTTGTTGCTTCTGACGTCAAAAAAAGATATCTTATCTAACTTTAATCCTCTTTGAAGATTCTTCTCAGAAATTTATTTCGATGCACCGCATGATTTTCTAATGATGTCGCTTAGCTTTTAGAAAATTCTGATTTGAAATTATAATTTTTTGAGAAATTAAATATATTAATTGAATATGTTATAAATTATAATAATAATGTTTGTATATTATTGTCATTTGCATAAGTATCTTACATATCGTTCTGAATTACCTAATATTATAATACAGTCTGTTCAAACGTTCTGCAAATGACCTAGTTATGAAGAAATCTAGAAAACTGAATTAAAGTTCCACTTTCTATGTGACATACGGCTTTTAGAAGTATTAAACTTTCCTCGTCGATCGGAAGTGCTGGACAAAATTCTCACAGGTTTGCTCATTTTCCGCGTGCTATTGCCGTCCGACGTTGATATATCATCTCGTAACGTATACATTCTTTCAGGCACCACGCCCCAACGATATACGATCGACATTAGTCTCGTAAGAGCGCTAGCGACGAAATTGCACGATCAGGGGCTGGTAGAGGCGTTATGCTTTGAATACTGACATTTCCTAGGGGCGGTTTGGGCGGCGTAGGGGTATTCACCGAGTAACAGACAGTCCCGACAGATTGGCTGGGAAAGACTTTATAGACTGATCCTCGGTAACGCAATTTTTTATCAGATAACCAACATTCGTTTGAGCATATCGAAAATTTTATGTAAAGATAAATTGTTAAAACATTTAATTTATTAATTATTTAATTTACTAATTATTCTTATCTGATTGTTAATAATATAGTATTGATAGACATTAATTTTAAAGTGTAAATTTTCTTTATTATTAATTAATTACGGATGTTACGTTATTTACTAATTACAATTTAATGTATAATTAATTTTTTTGAACAAAAATATATGTTTCTTTAGATAAAGTGCATTACTTTTTTCGAAATTAGTAATTTTTAACAGTAGTTACTGCCACATTCAAAACGATGTTCGATTTTTTGCAAGTAGGAAATATTCTTTATTATTAACGCTCTTTTTATCACAAGAATTCTAATTGCCGATCAAATTTGTTCAGGGATGTTTTCGTAGCCTCAAGTCCCTTAGACAGGCCGCGGCATTCTTCGCTGGAAATAAATATTTTCAGCTCAGGTACGAACACGTGGTTTCTCACAATCGATCACCGATCCATTACAAATCTCGTACACGACTTATCCCCTCCTCATCAAAAGACATCTTCCTGCTTCTCTCCCGTTTATCTTCGCGAAGAAGATCCGAGTCCGAGGAGGCGCGCCTGGCCACGCTCATTGAAAGAAAATATGTCAAAGGAATTTACAAAAAAGGCACAACTGAATTTCACGACAGTTCAACCGTGGACAATACGGCCCAGCATCCGGACATTTGACTTTTGTCCGGCGTTTTGACTATTAGAGTTTCCTCTGCTTCTCTCGTCCCGGAGATCTTATGTTCAGGATGTTCACATCGCTGGACATTCACGATTCTAATCTTGAAGATGCTTCCACTTGCCATTCATGATTCAAAATCGGCCGTAAAATTTCATAGGATATTTTAGGACTTTACGTGAACATCGTTGCAGCTTGTAATTATGCATAATCCCGACAATTAAGATAACGCATAAAAATAGCAAATCATAAAACAAGTAATTTTGGAGATTCCTTAATTTACATTGCACGATATTATTTAGAGTACAAAGTTTGCGGTTCTAATTTTAATAATCGGTGTTTTTAATCAATTTATGAATTTTGTCGTAACTGTACAATTATAAAATTGTAATTATGAAATTATAAATGTAATTTCCACTATTTTACTAATTTATGTTTTTTCTCTTTAATATATTATTATTATTATACAGTTCAAATACCGTAAATCATTAAACATATAGACGTAATTCAAATTTAACTTTTAATAGATTAAAATATATTTGACATATTTTGTGAGAATTTAATTTTCTTTAAATCTCGAAATGCGTAAAATTTGAAGAATATAAAAAAATAATAAATTAATTTACATAAATACTTCTTAATTTAACAGACATGTATCTTATTCTTTCAACAATTATATTTAGATTGCAATATTAGTTATCGAAATTAGTTTAAAATTTTATTGGGTTTTAAAAAAACGTAGTGTGATTATTTTATAATACATTAAATATTTCAAGACGACAACAATTCAATCTTGATGCTTATTACAGCATATGAAGTATTATTATGAAGTCGAGGTCGCCGCGTTATCATTCGTACGACAACGAGCAAACAGGTAATACCGTGATTTACTTCATATATCGTTTCTTATCAACTCTTAAAAATTATTCTTTACAAACAATTATTGACTATCAATTTGATTAATTAACTAAACATAAACATACTGCGGCATCAATCGTTTACTGAAGCAACATTTCGAGCGATTTATCTATTCTTTAAATTAATGTTAATTTTTTGATTTATTAATATTTGTCATTTGTTACTTAATTTTATTCCTCTTGGAGTGTGAAAATTTGGCATAAAATATAACATATTAATACATAAAAATAATTTTTCGATTCTAAAAGAAATTTAGAAATCTCGTAGAAATGTAATGCAAAGATGGTTCGTTTAATTTAAAATATAAGGAATATTTTAAATAAATTTATTTCATGTGGAGTTTTAAATATTCAAAGTAACATTTCAAGGAAATATGTTAGGACACGGCCTTCAATTATGTAACGTACAGTTGTTTTATATCCAAGGCCGCTGTATTGTTATCCATATGGCGAGAACAAGTAGACTCACTATTCTTCGATACGACTCGTCGTCGCGACAAAGAATGCAATTGTTCTCTATTATTAGTAATTATCAGTAGATACGATTAATTAGCTCTCATATTTAATAAATCATAACAATCGAGACAAGTGCTACTTCTATTAGTAGATAACAATCTATTAGTTTCGCGTGTTTTATTCATTTGAAGGATTGTGCAATTGAAGACGATAGAGATTAGGAATAATTATTATATAATGATACTTACAACTGATAATGATTTATTTAATTATAAGCTAATTACGTGAATTCGAATGCTTTGTGTCACGCTTGGAATTTTTATAATTAAACACACTTTGTTTCCTAATTTTGAGAGTGCATAGCATAATATATATTATACTATTTCGCCGGATCGATAACTTAAGTAGCAGAAAATTGATATATCAATTTATTATTTATTAATAGTACATATACACATTTCATTAAATTTACGCAATTGAATTATATTCTGCAATATTGAATTCTCAATTGTATATTTTCAGATAATCTTCGGACGCTGTCGCTTTTAATTATTTAATTCAATATGTTATTACTCGCGTTGTGTCGTATGATTGTAAAGTTGAAGCTACCGATTTTACTTTCAAAATTTTCAATCATTAACGGAACGTCACGGAATGTAAATGGATGTAATTGACTCCAAATTAAGCGACATGTTTAATTAGTAAGCCATTAATTAACTTCATATTTTTATATTTATCAATCGCGTAGCATAAATTCGGGATACATCGATAATTGCACGAGATTTGTCGTTGCTAATTAATAAAATATAATGGGAATCAAGCGGATAATAGTTTCATATGAGCATACTTTTTCGCATTATTCTTTCATCGTAATACAATAAAGTGAGCATCACAACGGACTGCAAAGTGACATGTGTGCAATTAACGTTAGAAGTGCTGTACAAAATGTCTCGTGTCTCTGATGATTAATACACACTCGGTAATTAACTGTTTTCGCGCGTGAGACTTGTACAAGTGACATGCGAAGGAGCCGCAATGGAGGAACAAATGAGGAGGAAGGGAGATCTAAGCTGCAACTTCACCGCTGCGCATCTCATTCGTAAGTGATAATTCTGTTTTATTTGAGAAAATGGATTACGTCTTGTAAAAATACAAAATATCTCAAATTTTTTGTATATGCAAAACAAACGGATATTCCTGAGTATTTTGCGAAATATGCTTTTCGGGACATCCCTGACGAATCTCGAAATCGAGATCGAAACCGCAGGATGTGAGCTTGATCGATAAGTCGACCTTGTGGCCGTACAAGAATCTCGATTTCTAATCCTATCGTTAAATGTATCCCGTAGCCTTAAGTTCTTTTGCGCGTGTATCGGGATGTACGGGCGTTTCACCCCAAAGTTTTTGGCTCCACAGAAAGGGCAGAAAAGGGGCCGCTTGCCTCGCAGCACGGATTGGATTGGATCAGCTTAACGTTGATTTAAGCCAATCAGCAAACAAGCTGGTCACCAGTGCCGAATCTAAGCATTGATCTCGTTAGCTCTTACAACTTCAATGTTGCGTTCCACGCAACAATAGACATCGCCATTCAATTCATACGTTGCGCATCGGTTTTCTTTGGTCCCTCCTACCGTTACCGTTTCCTCAGAGCAGCTACACTTTACTTTAATTATGAGATACGGAACTGAAGACCTTTAACTTTAACCTTTTGTATTCGAAGCTATTTTCACAAAATTGAAAACTGAAAAATTAATAATTGAACGAAGCTTTCTTTTCTATTATGAAAGTTACAAATAAATCTAGTATAAAAGTTACAAATAATTTTACATTAACGTTCAAATAATTTTTCTAAATTACGATACATGGTAAAAATAGATAATTTCCATAACCAGAAAATAATTGCGACAGAAAACAATGACAAGTAATCTATAAAATCACGTATTTAACTTGATTACATAAAAAATTTGAAGCGCTTTGTGCTTTTATTATTATTTCTATTTGTGAGATGAATGAAATGAAGCCACAGATAAATTCGTGTATATATTTGGCTCACGTAACGTCATATTATTATCCTTGGATCAGACGAAACTGGATGCATAACCGACTAAGTGGTCGCGAACGGTCATATAATTTGGGCGAGTATTTCCACACCGGCGACATAACGACGTGGCTAAACGCACTTCTATAAAGTCGCACACATCGCACGCGAATAATTCACACAGCGTCGGAGGACGCGAGGTGGTTGTTAGTATTTTAAGCCTATTTAAGTGTGTTTGTCGTATAATATTGACATCGTACACACAAGCAAAGAGAGCACGCGTACACCCTTGTTCGCGCCGTTTCTCTCCGTCTTTTTCTCTCTATCTATGTGCGTCCGTTCTTCTCTCTTTCTCTCTCTCTCTCTTCTTTCGTATGCTCGTGACACTACGACCTGCACTAGTCTTCTACCCTCCATAAACTTATAGACGTGTATGCGTAAAGTCCCGCACATACATATGCGCGCAAAAACGGGAAGAAGCCGAGGGAGCAAGTGAATCAAATCGCGTTGTGTGCTCGGCAAACGACGCTCGGCGTCGCGACGATTTTCTTCCAGGGACGAAGAATGAACGCGAAAGTTTCTTATTCAGGAACTCGCTGACTCGCTGACTCGCCGACTGATATCGCGATTGAGGATCTGTATGTAACCCTATTTTATCTATTAGACATAGTATCTATTTAGAGCGGGATATTTTTTAAATTTAACAATAAGCGTGCAAATATTATAGTTTAATATTATTTCCTTGGATTTTTTTCGAGAAGTTTGTAGATTTATTAATTTATTCTTCTGCAAGAAAATTTATTAAAGACAAGTAAATATTAATTTTAAGCATATTTAAAAGGTGTGTCTTTTTTAATGCAAATAACAAGTAAATTATTATAATATTTAATGTAAGCATTTATTATGAGTATTATTTTCTAACATATCATCATTTAAAAAATTTTTAAATCTTGAACGATTAGAATATATTAGGTCAAAATCTAACAGTTCGGAATAATCGCAAAATCTATGTAAGACAATTACAATATTTACCCTCTCGATAATTGTTTGCGAATTTTAAATGTTTCAAACGCGGCTCGCTGTTCGTTAAATCTATTAATTAAGACCTGAGTCAACCTCAACACATTCGACCGGTGTTACAATGAAAGTCGTGTTTCTGGTTCTTCGTTGTCTTGCGATGAGAGATGATCGGTATGACATTCCTTTAATCCGTCTCATGATCACGGTTCTTTGTAGAAGGGAACAGCAAAGGAGACCCGTTTGTAAACGGTAGCCGAAAAGTTGTCAGCGAGACCGATAATCTCCGGGTAAGTCATGACAAATTACGGACGAAATTATGGGCCCCGGCAGGGTTCTGCGGGGACCCGCCAGGATAAATGAACGACCTGGGGCGTGTTCGTCCCATGCTGCGAGGCGAACAATTACGTAACACCATAAAGCGCACCACGAACGCAGCGGGGATTCCCCTGGAAGAGCCACGAATCGATTTGTACGAAAGATATCTGTGCAGTCGGCGTGTCGCGATCGCTTTGTGTCCATTGTGGAATTGTACAGTGTCAAAAATTATGAAAACGAGACCGAAGACAACCGAGAACATGTAAGACACGACGTTTAATTTATGTTAATGTTTTTGTAACTGCAATTCGACAATATCGCGTTATATTTTTGTAGCTGAAGATGATCGCATCGGTAAAATGTAACGCAATCGCATTTACGATAGCGTAATGATATTTTTATTTCTTATTTACGACAATCCATATATTTATACATAATGACAATAATAAAATCGGTATTAGAGGTCCATTTTATTTGGCCGAGTGACGTACACGCGTATATACTTCGCGTAATGTTTTAAATAAATTTCTGAGTGAAATTTTTGAACCATATTAATGCGATTTGATACGTCGAACTTGTTTTTGTTTGTCACAAATATTTGCGCGTTGCAAAATCACACGGGAAAAAATCAAGAGGGGGGACTGGAACCCGGTTTCTCCGGTGCGATCGGATCGGTCGGTGCATTCAGAAATCGGGTTCGTTTGCGCACGGGGTCTGTAGTTAAGCGCGACGGTCGCAAACTACCGTCGCCGTGCCGATGTTTAGGTAAGATATTCGTTCTCGCAAATATTTGGAGATTGTCTACAGCCTCTAACCACCGCGCACCACTCCATCGGCTCTTACATTTAATTAATGACGTGCACTAACGTCCGGGGCGTTAATGCGCCTTAACGCGAATGCCACTTTATCTGCGCTGTTTGCGCCCCGCGCGAGCATTGCTGACTTTATTACTATTATTATTCGGATAATCCGCGAAGCGAAACGTCGATTTGTCCTACGTAAATCGAACGATTCAATATTGTGATGATCTGTGGTTTGCACCACGGAAAATTTACGATTATAATACTAATGACGCAAAATAGAGACATCAGATATGTATTATAAAGAGAATAGGTAAATTATTATTGGAAATAAAAATCTTGTAGGGAAAAATTGTTGTGTGAAAAACAATATATGTGATTGAGACTGAAAAATGCTTTACAAATACATTGAGTATAGGCTCATGTTAGTAAAACACTGAAATTAAGTAACATACAATCAATGGAGAGTTATAATATTTCTATAAATTAAAGTATTTCGTAAAAATATTACTTAAAATAATAGTAGATTCATCTGTTATTTAAATAATATATTTTCTGAATTTCTGTAAAATTAAGACATATTTATTTCTTCAATGAATTATATTAGATAAGATTGATATAATTCAATTTTATAATTAAAAATAATAATATAAGTATAGTGAGTGCTTTAAAACTTTTTGATAAAAATGTGTAACTTATATACATACATGGAGTAAGATAAACATGGAAAGGTGATTTTGGTGTTCGGGTTAATCATGCGTGATCGTAAACCGCAATCCTTCGGGGTAGGTAGAGGCTTCGTAAAAAACCGCAAGTCCTTCTGAATAATGTCCTTCTGAATAATGTGGTCAACCATTAATCGGTTATTAGGGTTGTCGAGGGCTGGTCGAGCCATGGTATATTTCAACACCGATTATCCGTGAATAATCTAATTATGCAGTAGCCAGCACACGCTATTAATTAATTTTAGTGTAACAAGCAATATTTAATTACACAATTAATTAAAGAAGACGCCATTCTCGGCCGGGCTGAATCTAGATAGTCTAATAACATTTCTGTGAATGTTTTATATTTTTTCAACTTCGTAAATTGCGCGCCGATTATTCCCCTGAAACACGGTTTTTTGTCGAAACAGTAAATCCACATATTTAAATCAATATTCGAATTAACTTTTGCTAATAAGCATCTTTTTTAAATTACTAAAGAATTTAATACAAAAAATACCATGTTATTCGGGGTTTGAACCTGGATTTTCAATCCGTAATAAGTGTCTTTACCAATTCGATGTATTTAATTCCAATTCTAGAGGTTTAATTAATTATTAAAAATCTATCTGCGACAAAATCAATAGAAAGGAATCTATAATTTAAAAAAGGGCGAAAGAGAGAGGAGGAAGGAAAAAAACCAATGCACATGTCGACTCTCCAATCCATCGGGGTTGTTTTGATTTATCCTTCCAATATTCCGTAGCCAATTCCACTATGGCCATTCCTTTCATTTATAAAATGGTTTTTGACCACGCACACGTGCACACGTGTATTTCGGATTTCCACTGCAGGCTATCGCGCCGACCGATTTCGGTCATAGCTCTTTGAGACATATGTGGGAATTGGTACGCGCGTCCGCGAAATCGCGATTAATCCGAATTCACGCGCGGTCGCACGGCACGTCGCGAAACGCAAATCGAAATCGCGGCATGTAGGTGAATATATACCATTTTTTCATTTCGGCGCGACTGCTCACGGTTTTCGCTGGAATCGTTGAGTGGAGATAGACGATCGCATGAAGGTAAACGCGTTGCATGGTAGACGAACATGCGAGCACGGAGGACAAGCGAATCGGTTACAATAATCCTCAGCTATTATTAATATAGTAATGGTAGGAATGACAGAAATACACACACACACACATATATATATATATATAATAAAAAATTGTAAAAGAATAATTCTTTAACTTTTAAAAAAACGGGAAATAAAAAAACAAAAATTTTCAATATAAAATTGAACTTTACAAAAGATGTATATCTCGGTGCGAAACGCCGCCGTTATGAAAATGCTCGCAAAATTTGAAGGATTGTGCATGTCGCAGAATTAAAGAAGGAGTCCGTTGATTAAAACGGACTTTTCGTTCGCATTTGTTTTCGATTCTGCGGAGGGCCGTTGTTGCAATCGAACGACTGCGCCAGGAGGTAACGACAGAAATGAATAGTTGATTTAGCGCGCTATGTACGTGGTTGCGAGCGTCGTGCCGGCCGGTCACTCCGCCGATATCTGGCCGCTTATAATGTATGGCCTAGTCAGGTTCGTGGCGCGGTCCAGCAGGGGGTTCGGTTGACAAATCATTAACTATGCATCGAGCCGGCCTGCAAATACACGTTACTAGTGCTCCTCCGTACTGGCCTGACCCCTACCTCTCGCGCCCACCACGCTATACCCTTGTCCTATTCCTGCCCACGTCAACCTCTTGTTTCCTCTGGCCGTTTCGCGTTCGCCACCATCACTGACCTCCGGGTGCAATAGTCGACCTCCGCGTCCCCAAAATTGGCTGCTCTAGTCGATCGGTTAAACACGATATCGTGAAAAATTTGTGAAAAATAAATCTTTATTATTACTTTTGATCATTTCTCTCGCAGTAGAGAGTTATTTTTTTATTGAATCATTAGCCTTGGATTACGTATAATCATAAAAAATAATAATATGTTTTAAATCTTATAATATTATAAGATTATAGATATTAATTTTCAGAAAAATGCAAATTAATATTTAACGATTAGCTTAATTGTGTATCTTTTATGATTGACCAAGACGAAGTTTATAAATCCAGATGTAGATATAATTTGTACGTAAGAAGAAAAATAATATGTTGGAGTATCTATGGAGCTAATTTTAGATGTCATAATGTAAAATACTTTTCTCTTTATTGACAAAGGACTCAGCTGATATTTCTTATATGTGGCTCCATACGAAGTGTTTTCTTTTCTCCCACTTTAAAAATCCGATCGTACAATATACGTGAGCGGAAAATCAGCGGACAGTCGACAGTCGCGATTAATGGGGATGCACCCGTGGGCTTTCATCTCGCTAATGATCCACTGCAATTTGTCGGCCAAAAGCACAATCGCGGTCGGGCCTTGCGAAAAAAACTCGTTAAAAGCGCGCTGTTTGACTGCGATCGGCATAGGTCGGTCAGCGCGGCGGGGATAAACGCGGGGATAAACAGGGATAAAATAGAATCCGCGAGATGCGGCGGGGGAGGG
>VBVQ01003451.1:0-18728 GCA_011636635.1 Tetramorium simillimum | reverse complement strand
CCGTCATATAAGTTTATACTTATTTGCGATAGAAAAGTGAACATTTCTCTTTGAAATTAGTACGGTAATGTACCATTTACAATATATGAAATCATTGACGGTAAAAAAAATTGAAAAAATTCATGGAGCTTTTAACGCTATTAAGAATCATATTTTAAAATTTTATAACATTCTCTCATTTTTTTGTAAAACACCCGAATCTCCTTAAGACATTGTTTAAGACACTTACATGATATGAGCACTTTTAATGTACAATTCAATCCTTAAAAGCATAGAATTTTATCAATTCCACATTGAAGTAACTTTTAACTAGGATCGTATAGCCAGAACATCCTTAACGCACTGCGCGGTGCGTAAAGCGTTTCGCGATGCCCGTTTACGGTTTTCCCGGATTGCCCGAGGCGCAGCAATATTAACCGCTCTAATTATACGCACGCCGATAAAACGGCGTTTCGGATTGATACGGAGTGCGGGGCATTTGCGTAGCCACGCGCGCGCGAGTTCGAGTCCGAGGTTGACGCCATAAAATGTCGTCGTGTTATCCCGGTCCAGAATATGGGGTACCGTTAAACCAGACCGTCGTCGTTAATTGATATCGATCTATAAATAGCCGAATGAAATTCAAGAATGCACGCGCGCGAGAATAATGCACGCGGCTAATCGCTATAATCGCTCCGGCGATTCGTTCGCGAATGAAACGTTCTGGTTTCCTTTGCCATTCAGGAGAGTCGAATAGAGGCAAAGTTATTTTCTTGTCAAGCAAGAGTGACAGAGCCGATAAGCATTGGCATTTCGAGGTAGATTAAAAAGAATCACGGGGGATTAGAGCTTGGCAGACTGATTAGCACGATTTATTACTCTATAAGCCGGTTTCATCGATATTGGTTAACCTTAACCGTAGTTTAACCGCTTCCTGATCTCTCTCTAGTTCTGTTTCTAGAAAGGAAGTGAGAAAAAAAATCAGCATGACAACCTGACGCAAAAAAAATATCGGTCGTTCGAAATGATACGAGGAGAAAATTTCTCTGGTCGCCTGGTATAAATGAAAGTCGCATAAAAATGTCCGCGTCTTTTAAATTCCGCGTGCGCACCGCGTCCGGTTCTATCTCTCGAAAGAACGTGCATCTCTCGCGAGTACCGGGAGAAAATAAAACGCCTCGCTGGGCGTTGGGCAGGGAGGAATATCTCCCGGCCGGATGCGACAGATAAATAATGCGGGATGACAGAAAAAAGGAGCTGTGCACGCATGACAGCCTTCCCCGCTCATTCTTCTTCGCGTGGAATCGTGAATCTCCATGAATTAAATAAACATTTCGCCGAAGGCAGTTCCGGTCCCATATTCATAAGTTTACGGAACGACGAGTTGATTAAGTCGCCCGGATAGAACGACGAAATATTTGTCGCGACAACTTTCTTCTCGAGACTCGATCGTCGCCGAAATAAATGCATAACTTTAATGATAGATTGACGTTTGAAATGTAAGAGCCCGAGTAGAACAGAAAGTCACAATGATGTCAAAGTGACCTCAAATGATGTCGAAATGACAAAAAAATTATTAAATTATGATTGAAAGGTGAATTTTGTAATCAAATTCTCGTTATTTTTACGTCACTTTGGCATTACTATGACTTCCTGTTCTACTTGGAGTAGATTCGACTTTTTTTCTTAAATTTCATATTTTGAGTTTATTTATCCTCAAATACTGCATTATTTGGCCACCCTATTTTACTGTACATGCGCTGGGAAAAAAAATTTAATATCTCCAACCAAATTGTTTAATTGAGGTGTTTTTTTTTACAACAACCAAGTATCTTGTTTAATAAAATCTTTAATTGTCTTAATTATTAAATGTATTTTTCTGTTTTGTTTTCTAAATCAAATGATTTAACAAAATATAAGCAAATAATATATTTGTTTACAGCAACTAAACTGTTTTGTTGGGCATACTTTAACCAAAATATTTTGTTATTCCGACAAAATTTTGCTTCATAGAGCAAAATATTTTTCCTAGTGTGAGTTAGCGTAACCCAGAGTTTTTTTGCTTACATCTCAGGATCTAATGTACCAATTTTAAAGCATTTTTTTTCAATCGATACGCCAGATAGGAAAAAAAATATGTTAATGAAATACACATTTGAAAATCGAACTGAGTTACCGTAAACCAGTGCAGTGTTTGACAGTTAAGCGCAAGTTAGTTCGAGCAACGTCCCAACAAGAAGCGATTATCCGGTGACATAAACGGGCGTGACGGCTTCTCCTTCGCGAAAAAGAATACGCCTCGCGTACACAGTTACACGACTCGATCGCGTTCCCCTCGCCTGCCGTTCCCGCTGCTTCATTGACATAATTACCGTTTCGCACGGAGAAATACTCGCGCGCACGAGCACGAAATTCCCTCCTCTGGCCCAGAACGATCCCCGCGATAATTACGGAGGATGCCTAGGCACGCGTGTGCATCAATGTCACACTTGTGCAACGCACATCCGTAATCAGATCTCGCCTGAATTGCAGGCAAGATGGACGGCCCTGATCGCGCCGGTGCACGCCAGCTGAAACCGCGACCGCGCCGGTATCCGCTCGGCGAAGCCGCAAGACGCGCAATTTCGAAGTTGCTCGCTTTCGAGGACGAGGCGGAGTCAAAGGGTTTCGTAACTGGACCGATCGACCGCACGATTCCATGCGGCGGATTAACCGGCTGTGGCAGCGATTTCGATGCGGCGACAACGTTGATTAAATTGAATTATCCATTGTCGCGGATCTCGATTCCGTTTCCGATAATCGGCTCGCGCGCGGCGGGATCGAACTCGCAGGACCGAACGGACGTATCGACACGGAGATCTCGCCGAGACGCCAGACTGCGTTACGCTCTTGCTTTGCGGTACAGCCGCGCATTCTCGCTCGCAGCATTTGCGTAACGGCGCGGCCGCGGTTATCGGGATAATCACGCTCGATCTTTACACGCGATATGTATCATGCCTACAGTGACCATCCGTTCTATACTGAAAACAAAATTCTAGGTAAACTTGTAAGATGCATTTAGTAATGCAATTTTGAAATACTTATGTTAGTTATTATTACCAAATACACTGAAAATACGATTTTGTTTTATTAACTACAAGATTTGCTTGGATACGTTCAAACAAGAGATTTAGTTAATTCAACCAAATTTTATTTTATTCAACAAAATAGTTACACAATAAGAGCCCCATTTTGTTAAAATTTAGTCGAATCAACTAAATCTCTTATTACGTTCAAACAAATCTTTAGTTCATATAACAAAATTTTATTTTCAGTGTATGTATAATAATAATAATAATAAAACGTTTGATAATAATTATGATCACGTCATTTTTTATAACATTATTTTGTCATGACCTATATGTTTAGTTGAAACCATTTCACCAAGGTTCTTGGTAACTTTTATCAAGACTAGATTATTGTACCCAATTACAATCAATCTTTTTTTTTAAGTGTATATTACAAAGTACTTCATTTTAGGTCTGTGTCCTTTAGATTTATTTTTTTTCTTAAAAACTGATTTTTGTCCTTTATTTCTGAAAAGTCCTATAAAATATCCTATATTTCAGTCTTTATCACCTTTGTATATTTTGTGTAATGTTTAAAGATGTGTTCCTTTTTTATATACATATAATTGTTTTAGTTAACAAAATTTTACTCTTTTTCGTATAAATATGCATATATTCAGGGAAGAAATATAACAGGGATAAGAATAAATTTACTTTGCACTTGTTTGTGGAACAAGGATAAGTGGCGGTGTCCTTTATTTTCGTCGAAGAACGACGGTCACCGTAATTATGCGGTCTGCGTGCCTTTTCGACTGCGTATCTTCGCAAGACACGCGCACTCCGCACGTCGCCCCGTTCATTCCACTTATCATACCAATCTACTTTAATTCGCGCCACAATCAGATCCGCGGAGATAGGGCGTCGGAAGGGCCACCGCTGAAAACACGTTTCGCACGTCGGTGCCAAGTCGGCGGCGCCGCGTGGTTTTGGCCGGCGCGATACTCGGGAGAATTAACACGCCTGCTCGTCGCCCCTCGAGTCGAGAGTTTGTGCGAAATTTCGCGTAATTGTCCGAAAATCCCGACGCGCGCTCGCTCGCTTCGCGTCGCCACGTCGCGTCACGCATTATCGTCGCATCCTCCTTGACCACCCACTCGCAGTCGCTCTGCAGCAGCGGATGCCCGGACGCGAATCAAATTACGCTCAATTCGCTTAAGACGTTTCGCCGTCTCAAATCTGCTTGCAGCTCGCGTCCAGCGCCGCGTACTCTTACGTCTGAAATAAGATCCCCGGCCCCGGCCCCGGCGACGACGATCGCTGCGAGAGATAAAAGCGCAGGTACAACAGAGGAGAGAACTCTCGGCGCCAAACAACTCTCCGCTCAGCGCTTCGACTTTTTAAAAAAGGCGAGGGAAAATAGTTGCAGATGCGTTTCACGCGGTCAAAGTTTTTACGAGAAGGCACGGATCGATGAAACGTGTGATAATGCTGCTGGAATATCACACTATAGCCGCGCGCGGCTGCGTATATAATTTGCATGTTTTGCCGATCGTTCGCCTGCGGCCCGATGCCTTCGAAGCCGCTCTCACCGTGCCTGATCTACTTAATACATTATTTCCTCCGTATTACGATCTTCTCTCATTCGTTTCCACGCTATCGAACGATGTAGACCGTATTCCGATTCGACGATACGGTGATACACATGTATATTCGACATATTGAACATTTCGTCCAAATTACACATCTCTAATGTCCATTTTTACCAATGCAGATTAACTTTAATCTCGGTTTAATTTACTTTCTATCTTTTTTTAGCCCTAAGAATTAGAAAAAGATGAGTAGTAAATTAAACCGAGATTAAAGTTAATCAAAATTGGTAGAAATGGATATAACTGTTACATTTATATTTCTATACTTTGAAATTATAAGTACAGTGACTATCGTTCTTTGAGAAAAATTAAGGGCACCGCCACCTATCCCTCTTCCACAAACAAGTGCAATGTAAATTTATTCGTATCATTAAAATTTTTTCCTTGAACATACATTTCCCTGAACATAATATTTATATAAAAAAAAGTAAAGTTTTATAAACTGAAACAATTATATATAAAAAAAGAAACGCATCTTTATTTAAATATTACACAAAATATACAAAGGTGATAAAGACTAAAATATGTATAAGACATTTTATAGGACTTTTCAGAAATAAAGGACAAAAGTGAGTTTTCAAGAAAAAAATAAATCTAAAGGACACAGACCTAAAATAAAGGACTGTCCTCTGTAATATAAAGCGGATGGTTACCGTAATTATAAGACACACAATACTTTACAGTTAATTAGCGCAATTAGACATTGATCGTTTCAATTCAAAACATGACGACGTGATTGATATTGATATTATTCCGAGTTCGAAGAGCCTTCTTAAAAGCGAGAAATTTTCAAGGTAACTCTTTGAAGAGAGTTACCTTGAAGGAGGGGAATGTCCGTGTTGGCGTCATAGCGCGGAAACGTTAGGCACAGATGTTCGAGGTTGTGTAAAACTTGGCTAACACAGAAGCTGCGTGAAAACGGCACATGCGGTCAAATTAGCGACGACACGGTCGAATATACGCGTAGTCACCACAGCCTAGAATACACGTGCGCCGCGCCGTGCGAACGCGGGACGGTCCGTGGCTTTTGCCGCGATTCCGCCAAGTCTCAGCCGCGGTACGCGCGACTTTTACGCCTAGTCTCTGCCGAGAACTCGGTCGAGCATTCTGACGGTGCATTCGGCGAACGGCGACGGTGCCGTGAAGAGAAGCACGCTTCGTAACCGCGCACCCTTTTTTTTCGTAACCGTTAATTCCGCCTCCTTTATCGGACATGAAGAACGAGATTCACCCATTACGCCCTGGCAGCCAATTTACAACTTCGTTCCGTGTATCGAATCGGGAGCATCAAACTCGTTCCGGCGAGAATCTTTAACAGCCGCGCGAAAGGGGACCTTCGTCCCTCTTACCGCGAGCGGATTTTTATTTTAACTGTAATTATCTTTTTAATCAAATCTCACCTGCCCTACGCTGCAAAGAATAAATGTAATCTCGAAAATGATTCCGTTTTTAAAAGATTTCCGTTTCGCTAAAATTATAAGAAATATGAACAATTTAGGAAAAGTCTATTTTATGTCTAACGTAAAGGTTTTATTTTGAAATCTGACATCAATTATAGATGAGATTTAAAGTGAGCTTATTATTATATCGTCATTTATTATCAGTAGAACGATGTCACATAATTAAATTTTTTTTATTAATTAAGAATATTGAACAAAAAAATTTAATCATATATAATGCATAGAATTAATATGTTATACATATCGTCAATAGAATAATGTCACATAATTAAATTTTTTTCTTTTATTAAGAATATTGAATAAAAAAATTCAATCAGATACAATACACAAAATTAATATATTATACATATAATTATTAGTATTATATATTTTAATTCTAATATATTATCTACAATATATTAATTCTAATAATTACATTAATTCTTTCTCTCGTGATGCAGTCGAAATATTATTATTCAAATTTTATTATTTTATCGATCAAGTTGAGATTGAGTTGTTAAAAATTGAGCGCAATGTCTCGCGATGTCGCTTGTGTAAGAAATATATTGACGGATTGAACTTTAACGTCTGGTTTATCCACAGTTGGCAAACATTTCTCTCTCTCTTCACTCTGCGATAGAACCATTCTTATTTATTGATAATTTGTAATTTTGTAACTGAATATCACCAAATCACAGATATATGTCTATAAAAACACAAGAATAATAATAAATTATAAAAATATATATTTTTAATTAATCATTTAGTTTTTATCAGTCAAATGATTTTCATAAAATTATCGATTTTCAAGAATCAATCTTTCGATAATTTTCATTAAATATTTATTCAGATACATCGTAAAAGAATAATTATTTTTTAATGTCTATACATTAAATTATATAAAAACATGCTATATAAGCTATATGTATGGGCATAAATTTTGCGCAAGCACATTAGGCATAATATCACGTAGAAAACAACGACGGAAATAGAGGCGAGCGCGAAAACGCGCAGCGAAAAATCGTCATTGTTTCACGCCACACTCGGGCGCTTTGTCCTTGACGCGCGCTCCGCGTTGAGAAATTCCCTATCGCGTCTCCCCGAGTCTCCACCTGTCGCTCCATCTGCAGTCCCCTCGACGGCGTAACCGTGCCGCTGCATGCGTGTTGCGTCCGGCGTAAAGTTGCGCGCGAGTATCACGGTGTGTGCGGTGCGTTGGTGGCCGCGTGCGGCACGAGAACGGCTCCCCGCGAAAATGTGGTAAGCCGATTTTCCGGCGGGACGGGCCTGGATCGGCGGGCGATCAGCTGATCGCCCGGCGGCCCACGCTTGTTTACAAACACGGCGCGGCGCGCACCTAACCTCCAAAACGTCGCCGCGCGATCTGTCAGTTTCGACGTAGGCACGCGGCACCGGAGGGGCTGTCCGTCCTTCAACGACGAGATCGCGTCGGAATTCGTGAGATTATCGCGAACGATCGCGTCTCCGCCGCCGCCGCCGCCGCCGCGGGCATCCGACTGAAAAATCGCGTCTCAGCGATCGACCGATCGTTCGTACTCGACGTTTGCTTTTCCCCTCGTTGTAGATGCACTCCACGGGCAATGGCACGATGGTCGACGGTGCTATCCGGGGTGTTCTTGGCTCTCTCCATGGTTCTCTCCCTGGGGAAGCTGCTGATGCTCGCCGCGGGGACCGGCAGCAACGGGGAACTCACGGAAGCGGACCAGTGGCTCACCGAGATCGGCCTCGCGCAGTATCGCCCGCTCTTTAGGAAGAATGGTGAGTTACCCCCCCCCGTTTTCGTTATCGTGGACTCCATCGGCGACTCCGCGGGATCCGTGCCGTCGGTTATCAAGACTGTTATCGTAGCTCCGATCGAGCTGTCGGAGAAGATCTTCTCTGATGATCTTTTGATTTGCAAATGAATGTGAGTCTACGAATTACTGTATCTTAATAAGATAACAGTCAATTTAATTAATGGAAGGCTGGAGAAGTTTTAAATGATTTTCAACAGGTGGCATTTGAACATTAGGCTTATTACAGTCTAATGCGTTTTTAATAATTAAATCATTGAATTTCGGCGACTTCGCGTAATTTCCGAAGAGAAGGAAAATAAAATGTAATAATTTATAATAATTTTAGTCACACAATGATTTTTTTAATTACAAAAGCAATATGAACATCAAAGACATTATAATAATCGGGAAAGAGCTAAAATTAAATGCTACAGCTGTTATTATATTTAAAAAAAATTAAATTAATCAAATGCTATTTTACAGCGAAAAGCTATTATTTTTATCGACACAAAATAAATATGTTTTTATTCTATAGCGATAAAAATTTATGAATTTTGGCTCGATTGGCGAATTGGGCTCTTTGCGCATTTCTTACATAATTGAATAGAAAAATATAATTGCAATTATTAAGTAAAAACAGTCGATTATAATTACCTTGCATATAAATATAGTTCGTGAAATATACACTGAAAAGAAATCTTGTTAAAAACGAACGAATCAGAAAATCTTGTAGACGTGATCAAATATTTTGATTATTATAATAGAAATTCTGATTATTATAAATAGAATTCAATATATAAATATTATATATTATAAATATTATAAATAGAACAAATAGAATATTGATACAAATAGAATATAGAACAAGTATTATAAATAGAACAAACTTATAAAATATTGAGTTGATATATATAATACTTATAAAGTATTGTATATATGAAAATGATTTCCTACTATCGGAACTTGCAATGGTACATTAATATCCAGTTAATATAGAGCAATTTCTGCGTGTGTAATATCTTGAAATAGCACCTATTTCAAGAATATATTAACAGTTGCGCAAAAAATTTGCTTACAACTCGCGTACGCAGCCACTGCGTAATACAAGTCGAGCATCTTGCGATTGAACTCTCCGAGAATATACGTGTACAATTAGCACGAACGACACGCTATTAACGTGATAATTCTTTCCTCACAATTGACTGTGTCACGTAAACTGCCATTTGTTGATTGTCATTGAACATCATCGTAGTAGTAGTAGTGAATTATTTCGCTTGATAGATAGTTCAATTTCATGAATTTTTGGGAAACTTTATGCATTTTTAACACAAAGTCTGGTAAACGAAACGATAAATATTTTACACTGACGTTTTGCGTAGAAATTCACGTAGATATATGAGATGCATGGAGATAGTATATTATGCGTAATGGATGTTACAGGATGATGTAATTCATGTTGAAGGATTCACGTAAATTCTATTAACATCAATAATAATATGCATATCATATACATTCATATCAATAATTATCATATATATTGTCTGTGTTAATGATTAACAGTGTGCTGTAATCTTCTTTAAAAAGAATCCTTTGAGAAAACGTGCAATTTTTAAGTAAATAAAAAAAATATGTTTATAATTACTAATATTTAAAAAAATTTTTTTATATTCATCTCATATAAAAGTTACAAAATGTTGAGCATAAATTTTATTTCTGTGAAATCACATGGCATTTGCATGAATAAAACTGTACTAAAAATTAATACTAATAAAGTGTTTGCTATCCCAGAATATATCGACGTTGTGACAAATTACAAAGATATTTTTATTCAAAAATAGTATATACGTTTTACAAAAAGATGGTCCGATGAAATTAATTATTTTTAATGTATAATTTAAAATAACCAAATTCCACTAAAGTGAGAACGAAATTTTACAATTTGGATGTAATTGCTTTTATACAAATTGTACATTTTATTATGTAATAAAAATTACAACACTAAAATAATTTCAAGACGTAATAGTATTGCTTTCCGGATTTTTTTCAGTGACATTTTTATGATTACTGCTAAATGAATTTATAATGAGATGATTAATGAGGATTACGCTTGTCACATTACTTTCGTATTATTGCGAGCAGCTGATGTAAATTACATTAACTTCTCTCGCGAGTGCATAAGACGATAACATTTATTATTTTGACGTAAAGATTTATCGTTCGGCACAAAGCCAATTCCTCTGCGGGCATCATTCCGGATACTATCGATTACTCCTGCCTTGCCAAATTTGATCTGCCTTTGTGATGAGCTGCAGCTGCTCCTTTCAAGCAGACTCAGCGCGTAACATAGATATCATCCTAGAAAGATTCTGACTAAATTTCCATTTATATTTACGCGTTCAAGGTATTTCAATTAAATTTGCAGCCGCTTGTTAACATACACGGAAATCGACGCTTTTAATTTCGCGTATACAAGCGCTGTCGATACAAAAATAATTTAAAAGAGTTAAATCTCTGTCGAATCTATCTGGATGAATGTTAAAATAGCAACGGCAGTGATGGAACATGGCGTTACGTCGCGCCGTCGGAGGGAGAGATTAATTACCGGGATCTCCGGAAATTTCAGGGTCACCGAGACAAGATATCGACTCGCCGAACTTACACGTGGAAAAAGAGGCGAAATCTGTTATCGCCGCGACATCCCCCGCGTGTTCGCGTATCGTAAAAAAGTTCGCCGCGACCTTCTCCTTCGAGAAATATTCCTCGCGGCGAGAGATTCGATATCTGATTGTTCGCCGAAGTTCGCGACTGGCTGTTACAAGTAGGAAGCGCATCCGCGCTCCATTAATCTCGCCGAGTGGGCTGCATCGTGCCAGAGCCCAGAGATTAATCGCCACGCATCAGCGACGATATACGGATCATCGTCGAGACGCTCGTTTTTCCGCGCTCCACCTCGAGCCCGGAAGGAGGCCGTTGATAAAGCGATAAATCAGCGGCATTGCCGCGATCTTTTATCGTCTCGACAGCGGAAAGTATCGCGCACGCTCTCGCGGCTCGTGTGGACTTCGTGTATGTGTGTGTGTGTGTGTGTGTGTGTGTGTGTCTCGTTATCGGCGGTTCACAAAGGGACGCGGCCCACTTGTTCAATATTTAATACTGTTCGAGCTTGGCGTCGGGAATCCGCACACGCGATTTCTCTCGGTACATATCGGTCGCAAAAATATCACCCGGCGGACGAGGCGAGAGTCCTTGATTTTTTTTATCGCGCGAGAGTCTTTCGGTTGACGCGCAGTCGAACGAAATCTCGAATGACAAACAGATAAGAAAACGATGTGGAATATATATCCCCTAACCTTTGGCGCGGAAGAAATAGTTCGTGACACACGTGATATTTCTAGCGCGGGGAAGAAACCACCCAATATTGTAACGTATCGACACGGACATATCTCATTGGTGATTTAGCGCGGGTTATTATTACTATCGGCAAGCACACTACACTGTTAACATCCCATCCACTAACCGATAAATGGCATTCACCTAATGGCGTAGCTCTTCTGATAACTGATAATGGATATTGCGCCAAATTAATCGACGTACATGAAAATTATTATTACAAAGTCAAGAAAAAAACACTCGAAACTCCAATCATTAATATATCCTGATAAATGCAAATGGATATCGATTATAGTCTTTCTTGATCACTTCTTGGCTGTATGCTTGAAGAAAATAAATGATTAGATGATAGTCCTTCTTGAAATTAAATTTACATTTTTAACATAAACACAGACATATGAAAGCGAACATTGTAGGAAAAAATTATCATTACAAAAATGAAAAAAGACTCGAAACTCCAATCATTAATATATCCTAATAAATGCAAATAGATATCGATTATAGTCTTTCTTGATCACTTCTCGGTTGTATGCTTGAAGAAAATAAATGATTAAATGATAATCTTTTTTGAAATTAAATTTCCATTTTTAACATAAAACACAGACACATGAAAGGAAACATAGTAGCAAAAAGATTCAAGTAGACGTAGCCGTTTGTTAGCGCTTCTCCGCACTCCAACAAATACTCTTCAGGTATTATTATTAAAGCAGTGCTTCATCGTGTTCTCGAGCCGGCGCTTAGAGCGGAATACACTTTAGATGCGAGCTTTCGGTGTTCCTGACCGCAACCGCCAACCGTTTTGTGGCGAAAGAAATCTAGAGCACCGAAAGTTCTCTACGGTCTGGTCAGTGAGTGCGGAATAGCGAGGAGCCTTGAAAATGAATAATGAATGTACACGCGGCATTCGGACCCATCGATCCGCTCGGGAGTGGATGTCGTCGGACATGCACTACCATTCATTTCGACCGCTTTCAACATCGATTTCCTCGTCGACCGCGCGAAAGTATGTTTACAAGCTCCTTGTGTGCGCTTAAATTATTGAAGTAGGATAGGTCGATTTGCTGCCGCACTTGACAACGGAAAATATTAATCAAACTAATATCGATAAAATCGCGAAAAAAATTTATAGTTGCACTCGAAGAAAATTGAGAACATTAATTGCCGCGATGTTTTAATTATTATTATGTTATCGAGATATAAGTTAAAACTATAAATGGTTGGCGTTATTAAGCTAGTAGATTAAGTAGTAAAAGAAGCATTCTTTTAATACAAGAAAGAAGAAAAATTGAAGATCGGTTTTTCACTCTTCGCTTTTCGCTATTAATTAGCGCCACAATTAAACCGATATTAATTAACTCGAACATCAAGATAGTATATTGCATTCGCTATATCGTGGCAATCAAATACTTGGTTACAGTATTATATATAGTAAACAGCGTTATCGCTGATGGTCGTAAATTATCATTGCGTCACGTTCAAGAAATTCAATAAACTTTAAAAGTCCGATACTTTTACACTATCTAGATAGTTTCGTCGCTTGACAAGAGACAGGTGCAATTATCGAAAAAGTGCAGGATCGAATTTCCATCGGCAAGCTGGTCCAAAACCAATATCGCAGTACGTTCGAATGATGTTCCGATGGGCAGTTGAATACTTCTACGCTGAAGTACGACATTGGAATCGAACGTTTTTATCCTCGACGAAATTACTCTCCGAAGTTTTCCGTACGCGAAATGTCAGTGGAGTTACGTTTCTGGGACTCATCAAAGCGCAGGCATTCTATGATCGAATTACTTCAAAGAGCCTCGATATTAAAGTGGAAATTGTCGAAAGGTTTAAATCAGCGAGAAAAAATTCTCGATGAATTTAAGAGAAGTAAAAGTGAAAATATTTGAAATAATACATTATTTTTTATATTTATAGTAATTTAATAATCTGTTTAAAATATTGTTATAAATTTTATAATTATGTCACGAAAAATATATTTTTCTTTTTTTAAGAAGAATCAAAAATACTAAAAATTGCATCAAATTTAAAACGAAATTTTAAATAATGTCAGTATGTGAATTTAAATCCTTAAATCGCATTAAACTTTGTATTTGTTTCCAGGGACATTTGAATATCTTGTAGTAATAATAGTTTATTATTCGTTTTATGCATTAAAAAATAATGATTCTATTAAGAAAAATTTTATTGAGAAATTAGGACAACTTCACTATCACTTTGATATTTTTATGCATTTAAATCACAATTATTTGGATTAAATCACTTTCTTCTTGAAGTCATTCAAGCGTCATAAAAAGAAAAGTATCAAATCAAATTTAGCTTCTAAAATATTTGACTCTATTGATTATATACGTATAAAATCTACTGTATAAATGCGGTTTATCTCTGTAAATCTAAAATTTAGTTTCGAAAATTTTATATTATAGAGAATAAGATTTCTAGAAATAGAAAGCTTTTATCTTTTTCGAATTTTCTTTAGTGATCCCTCAATCTCATCTCTATTCTTTCTGGCGAGGAATCCTTTATTATATACGTGCATTGCATTCTCGTCTCGGAGGTTATATCATCTCAAATACCTTGTTTTCTATACAATAGTTGCAAGTTGGCAGCCGGGATTTAGCGAGAGAACTCGTGTCGTCCTACTTAGCGGGAGTCCTTTTTGTTTTCCGTAAGAAGCGAGATGCATCTCCGTACCTGGCATTAAAGTTCTCTCCCGTGAAGCGTTCTATGCACGATACAAAAGAAACCGACATCGCGTCATCCTCGAAAGTCAAATATCGAGAAACTTAATAGCGTAACGACGTAGCTTTTAAGCAATTAACGTTAAGGCAATTCCCGAGGCGAAAGTTTTCGCCTCGCTTTTGTTCCCTTGATACGCTACAAAATCCCAGGTGGAAACGTCGTCGCGCTGCAAGAATAAGCGGAACAATTCTTAATACCGTGAAATTGCTCGAATCGCCAAAGTGCAACTTGTAATTTTACAATTTTATTTCGTTCCCGTCGATAGAGGACATTGCTTTCAGGAAAAATTCAAGGAAAGCTCGACGTCTCTCTATCGAATCCACTTTATTGCGTAAGCTCGTTTGCAAAATGGATTCATCCTCTTTCACATCTTTCGGCTGGATGTTACTGAAATACAGCAGAATGGAATTCGTATGACGTATGTACGTTTCGCTTGGCAATGCTGCCCGGCAATTGTTCGATTTTCGCGAATGTCGATTTCAATCCAGTCACGTGCCTGACAGTACTCTCGCATCACCGGTGCACCCTCTCGTTGAACCGCGGTGCTTTTCAGGACACGTTTTACATGACTGTCGCGTCCGTTTATATCATCGGTTTAGCGAAATTCGTTATTCATTACGGCAAAATGAAATGCGTACGATGAGACGGGAATTTACGATGATAAGAGTATTAATTTTAAACTTCGTTTTAAAACAGTTTTATAACCGTTAAGAAAAAAAAAAGCTTCAGACTGAATCGAGTATTTTCTTATATAAGCTATATAAAATAACCGACTAAACTTTTCCAGCATATTTGGCAAGTTATTTTATATCAAGGCTACGTTGCATTTATATATTTGATGTATACATAAAGCGACTTGCCAAACGTGTTGGAAAAATTTAGCCGATTACCTTGTAGAATGTTTCTTTAATGCATAATATTTGCTACATAAACTGAGAGAAAAATATAGCTACTTTTGGACTCAACTACAATTTTATATTTCTAATGATAATTATGGTTAACATAATGATGTATATAGTTAAGTTAATTATATTTCGTGTTAGAAATATTATAAAATTATGATTGGATCCAAAAGTAACAATGTTTTTCTCTCAGTGAAGCAATCTCATAGACTTCACACCCAAAAGAAAATTATTTTAATATACGTAGAATCTTCTAAATCTTAGAGCATTTTACTCTTATATTGACCTCAAAAGAATTCCTCTGAAATTAAGAGAAAAATAGTATAAACAAGAGTGTTTAAGAGAGAAAAAAAAGTATTTTTCACGTTATTTTTAAAGCGAAATATGTTTGCTGCAAAACAGTAAGCTTAGAATATGAGATTATAGGGGGAAAAAAATCACTTTGAACGTAAAATACTTTTTTTTTGGGTGCATGAAAATTATCTGTACGTATCCGAGCTGCGTTCGAGAATTGTTTTTTTTATCGGTCCCCGGTTTCCAAAAATCCACCGGGCTCTTTTTTTTCGGTCGACCATCGATCTGCCGTCAGTTTGTATCAGAGCGCGTACGCATCGTTGTTACGATCGGAAACACCGGCGGGCGGGACGCGGGGAACGGGGATGATGCGGTCGAGCGTGGCCGTGGCGTGACGACGCCTCGAAGACGGGGGAGAGTCGTTCGAAAGACGACAAGAGTAGGTCGACGGCGTGGTGTCTCCCGCCGGAGGGTAGCGCCAGAGAGAAGGGTGGCGTGGTCCTCTCGCGCTCTCGCTCGTGGTGGGGTTGGCGTGGCGCGGAGGGTTGGCTCCGGCCGCGTAATCGCATCGCATGCAGTGGCCTGGCGTGAGTTCGCGCGAGCGCGTCACCGCGGCAACCGCGAGAGTCCATCGAGTCTGCACGTCGTCGGAGCGACGAGTTTGTTGAATCCTGCCCCGAAAAGTCTCACAGCCGTGTACCCCGCAGATTCTTCTCCCCTTCGGACCTCTTCTCCACCGCTGTCTTTCTTTCTCTCACGTTCTCCGTACTCACTGCACGCGGGGCATTATGCTCGCGGCCAACGAGCGCGTTCGCCACGATAGAAACGGCGTCCTTATCAACGGTGAGGCTGCGAGCGAGTCCCGATCAGCTGGCCGCGCGGAGAGTCTTTGACACGCTGGTGGTCAGCCTGATTTTTAGCGCGACACCGGTAGCATCCAGTCGACCGTAGGAGCGACTCGCGTCTTCGGAAGGTGCGACCGGGAGCATCTTCATCCCCACCCGCCTTGCCGCCTTCGGAGAGCCTCGCATCTTGTCCCGACCTAAATCTCTCATAGATCTCTCGCTGTTCACGCGGAGCCTCTTCTGCGAGAGCCTAGTCTCGCGAGTGATCTCGTAAACGTAAACTTTTTCGACGTACAACTAAAGTCTCTCGCTTATCCCGCTTGTCCTCTCTCGTCTCCCCGTCTCTCTGGCTGTCTGCCTGAAGGAAACAAATCGTCCCTCTCGTCTTTTCATTTGCCGCCGTCGGAAATCGCGATAACGCCTGAAATCGAATTCGAGAGTTTCTCCGCAAGGGAGAGATGGAAGCCGCCGTCGGTTTGAACCGTAAGTTTACTACTTGCGCCCGCCGCATCCGTTCGTATCAAACAGCGAGCGCGCACTTCTTCACGGCATACATTTCCGCACTGGTGACATCGAGTCGCCTAAACTTGCATCCCACTGCCACAAACATCACCGGAGTTAATCTGGGAAATTTCTGCCATTTCATTCCACATCGCTTTCCACCCTTTGCGAAGTTTCCACAAGATCACAATGATTGTTGCTGAAGAACGAAATCTTATCTTTTCTTCTTTTTTTTTACTTGCCTTATCACATTTATTAGCAGATTTATCACGTTAATTCGCGGATTTATACTACGAATCACATTCCGTAGCACAAGATTAAGATATTGAAATATCGAAATAGAAGAGATTAGGACGGGGATTTGCCGCGTATACCTTTGCTCCGTACAAATTCACTCGAAACGACGATTTCGTGATTGTTTCTATTTTTCCGAGAGAATATAACTGTAAAACCGAGCAAGTCGAATATCTTTTCACTCTTCGACGCGAAGGCGTTTACTTTTCTAATATTTTCTCAAATTCTTTTCACCGCGAGAGGAGTATTTTACGAGGCATTTGAGGGAAACGCTTAATTCACGCCGCGACTCGTCTTTAACGGTTGAAGAAACGCCTACAGTAAAATTCTATTGAAAGGAAACGGCTGACGCTTCTTATTGTTTCTGATATACGGACCGTATTTAAGTCACGACGAAAGTTGTCAAGTGCGAAATAATGCAATCGGCGGTTTTACCTCGAAGAGAAACGCCGAAGTTTCCGCGCGAATCCGAATTTCCATGTTAAATTCAATGCGAGATGGCAGAGCGACGGTGGTGGATTTATGCACGGCTGGATACGGAACTTTATTAGAGGAGGAGAAAAGAGAGATCGTTTCGGGTGTCGAACGACTTGACGTCACCGTTGTCGTCAACTCCTTTCAAAATCTACGTTTTTTTCGGCTCGGAATATGCCAGAGGGGAGAAAGACGTCGACTCCGCGCGTTCCGACGCGGTTACGAGAAAACTTGCCGGTCGTTGCGATTTTATTAGATTCAAACGACGGCGCATCCGCAACGGAATGTTCGCGGAGATGGTTTACCATTCGTGTGGTTAACCCTTGATTATCTTGGCACGACGCAGTGGAAACTCTCCACTGCCGGGATTTCGCTATTTTGTTGGGATTTTTTACGACTCGTAATATGTATACGCGCTGACTCTTCCGTGCCGTATTTTTATTATGTACGTGAATACAACTCGCGCAACATGGTATCCTTGAAATCGATGTTACAGCGGTACGATTGTAGACGTAATATCAGTTGTATATAATTGTATTAGAATAATGACGTGCGTGGGCTTAACGTGACACACGTACATGTTGAATGTACCAAGCTGCTTGTAATGCGGATAATTAATGCGGAATCTAGCATGCCTCCGCAGTCGCTATTATTAACTTAGAACGCAATTAGTTGCAATATAATTTACTGTTATTTTCGAGGCCGAACTCGCGCGAGTTAGCGCTAAAACTGGGAACCGGTATCCGTGTCCGTTGCAATAGCGGGCCGCCGCCGTCCACGGGGATCACGTTCCCCGTCATTTTCCTCATTGTCGGGGCTGCCGTGAATTTATGCGAAAGGCATTCTCATTGTGATATATGCGCTTACATTATACGCGGGTAACGAGCCGAAGAAAGCTTTCGCGGGCAACGAGTTTGCGATGTAGATTAACGCCTCGCAAACGAACGAGAGATCGATCCCTCCGAAACTCGGCATTGCGGCGAAAAACGTATAATCCGCGCCTCGCCTCGCGTTTGTTATCTCGCCAGGGAGCTTCTCCATCTCTGATGTATTCGAGAACGGAGAATAGCGACTATTTCGAGTCGAAGCGTTCGCGATATCGTTTCCCTCCCCGTCGCCAGGCGCATAAGCGCGAAACATTTTACCCGCGGCTCGAGAACTTTCTCAGCGATTACTCTTCGACCCGCGCGGCCAAGATAACGTCGGGACTGGTCGGTTAATTAGGACGCTCGAATTAAGGGATATAAGGGATAATACGCTTGTGCCGCACGCGAGATCGATTTTCCGAATGTTACACGCGATGTTACATGCGAGTATATAGATAGACGGAAAAGTATCGATCGCTCCTCCCCTTCCCCCCTCCCCCTCTC
>VBVQ01003450.1:0-18731 GCA_011636635.1 Tetramorium simillimum | reverse complement strand
GACATCCTACTTCCGATCGCGATTGCTGACTGATTGTTATCGATTTCAGCAATTGCGATCGACCTCTTTAAAAAATGCAGTGTTACATTTTTTATTCTTTTGCGCAATGACCCCAAAACCTCTATAGGTGGGTCATTGCTTAATTTAATGGATTGCTTAATTTTCATTTCTTAATTTTATCTCATAACAAACTATATGATTTAATTATTACATGCTATCCGTTGAAGTTCTCCAATTTATAATATTCTAATAAAAAAAAATTCAATAATAAAAATAAGTAAAAATTCAGTTAAAAAATAGAAAATATTCGAATTTCCTCTTTATCTATTGATCGAAATTTCAGGCTGTCTATAAATCTATCAAGTTCTTTCATAGCCATCGGTAGAGTCTATCTTATTTAAAAAGAATTATTGTTGAAAAAAATGAAGAAAAAGTCTCTTAAAAATGGAAGTTATTGGAATCCCATTTTCATATATGGCTTAAAAATTTCGAAATTAAGTCTAGAATTTGTGAGATTTTTTTGAAAAAATCTAAAACCTAAGTATGAGTAGAGATAAAAATCTAAAAAAAATCATGGAAACTATTTTCATTTAGTATGAATACACAAAAATTTTTGGCCAAATAAAAAAATGGTCGAGGAAAATCATCGGTTGATTTGGCATGGAATACCCCATATGTATCATTTTAATGTATTACGTCAAAAACTTTTTTATATTTAATTGTAAAAAAAATGTTTCGGACAATTTTTATAGTTTGAAGAAGGACACATAATTTGGGTGTGAGTCATGTTGTTGATGTTATTTTTAAGAAATTTTATAGTCAACTAATTTCTTAAATGCAACTTGATTTTTTCCCTTGAGATAAAAGTAGATTTCGTCAAGATGTTTTCAAAACACTAATAAAGCTTTTTCTCGTTAAAAATTTCCTGAGATATTTTTGTCATAATATTTTTAATATAAAATATGAAACATCTCGTAAAGTATTCACTTTTCGATGACTACTTTAATACTCTTATACGTAGAATAATGAAAAAAATCGATTAACGAAAAAAACAGAACATTATTTTAAAAAATCGATTGCATTTTGTAGACGTATTTTATTTTGGAAAATTACAAATATAAAAATTATTATTATTCGACTTCTTTTATTATTCTATGTATAAAAGTATAAAAGTAAAGTTATCAAAAAGTGAATACTTTACGAGATAATACATTAAAATGAGACACTCTGTATAAAACATTTTTACAAGAATTTTTTTCCATTTTTTTCTATTTTATAAATTCATAGAACTCCAAAATTTTAATCAAGTATAATTAAAAAAATTAGAGTGACCTGAGTAAATCATATGTCACGTCATTCACAAAGTAGACCGAGCTGAATCACTTCCAGTAAAAAAAAACTTGAGAAATCATCAAATTTTTGTAAATATGTTGTACTGTGTAATTGTAGAGAAATATTCAGAAAAAGCGTATCTTCTATACTTTCCTATATTTTTATAAACCACAATAAAAATTATACGTTTTAAGATATTTTCCCATTTTAATTCATTGAAATAAAAAATTACATACCGTATTATTATTATAATTTTAATCAGCCTGAACGACTTTATTTTATCTCCAGTTTAACATATATTACCGAGTGCAATCATGCCGAAGCACAAGCAATATAGTCATAAGTATCGGCGAAGAATTTCGCAGCATGCAATAAGGGAAATAAAAAGCAATCTACAAGCTCACAAAAGCGACGAAATGGTATATTTGATCGAAAATTACGACAACTGCCTTCTGGAAGTAAATAATGATCAAACAGACTCTATCGCACCAGATGAAATTATGCAAGAGATTGTGCAAGAGGAAATTATCCCGGAAATCATGCAGGAAGCAATAGTCAGAGACAAAATTATACCGTCCGACGCATACGATAGTACTCCTTCGTCGGAATCAGACAATGAACATAATGATATAAATATTGATCGATTGCAAAAAAATCTGGTGAAGTGAAGCCATGGTAATAAGATCTGTAGATCCGCTTTGACCAGTCTATTGAAAGTTTTAAAAATAGAAAAAGCTATGCAGTCCTTTCCGTCAGACGCACAAACATTCTTAAAAACTCCAAGAAAGGCAGAAAGTATTCCGATGGAATACGGTTGATACACTCATTTTGGTATTGCCAAAAAGCTACATCATATTATAGAAACAAGTGGTACCGATACATATATACCTGAAGAAATTCATTTATCTATTAACAAAGATGGACTACCTCTTACCAAAAGTTCAAAGAGTCAATTATGACCAATTCTTGGAAGTTTTAGAAATTTTCAAAACAAAACGCCATTTCTCATTGGCGCTTTTCATGGATATCAAAAGTCTCCAGCTGCTGCCGTATTTTTAAAACATTTCATTGAAGAAGCAGTAGACCTTACAGAAAATGGCTATATCCATAATGGTATTAACAGAAAATTTATTATTGTTTTATATGTGATGCTCCTGCAAGAGCGTATATTTGTTGTATTAAAAACCACGGAGGATATTATGCATGTAGTAAGTGTGAAACCAAAGGCATGTATAATAAGGGAAAAGTGATATATCCAGAAATAAACGCTCGGCTACGAACAGCGGAATCGTTTGCTACGCAATCTGATAAACAACATCATACTGGAGAAAGTCCCTTATTGAGTCTTAACATCAATATGATTTCACAAGTGTCGTATGACTATATGCATCTAGTGATATTAGGCCAAGTAAAAAATTTTTGAAATTAATGACTGAAAAGCTGAATCTTATGAAGTTGAGTGCACAACAAGTTCTGGAGATTTCCAAACGGCAGCTTGAACTTCGAAAGTATGTTCCGAATGACTTTGCCCGTAAACCGAGAGCTTTGGACGAACTGGAACGCTGGAAAGCCACTGAATTCCGTGAATTTCTGTTGTATACGGGACTCATAGTATTGCGCAAGATAGTAAGGCCTAATGTATATAATCATTTTATAAAACTGTCAGTGGCTATACGTCTTCTAGTAACTCCTGGTATTGATGTCGAACAAAATAGATATGCAAAGAACTTATTAGAAGAATATTTTACTACATTTTTGCAATTATACGAAGTGCATAATGCAACATACAATACGCACGGATTACTACACTTGACTGATGATGCATTGCAGTAGGGAGGACTCGACGAATGTTCTGCATTTATTTTCGAAAATTATTTACAGTATATAAAAAAATTGATCAGAGGTAGTGATAAACCTCTTGAGCAATTAAGTAATCGCATATATAAAATCAGAAATAGCTATTGCATTGAATCCATCAACGATGCTATTGAAACATATAAACTGAGAAGAGAATGCTATAATGGAAGGTTGATAGATGGATGTACGTTGCCTATGCACAAAGATATTCAATTCAAGAATTTTAAAATCACGATGAAAAGACCGAACAACTACTGTATCATGGCAGACGAAAGTATTGTAATGATTGAAACTATTTGCCATCGCAATAATTTTATAGTAGTAATTGGCAAATTGTTAAAAACCGGGAAAACATTTTTTCATTCGCCAGCACCGTCGACATGCTTTGGTATTATTAAATTTTCTGGCGAATATGATAGCTTGCAAGCATTTCCAGTTGAAAATATTAAAAATAAAGGTGTTGTTCTACCGATTTTTGATGAATCCAACCAATCTGAAGACTACAAAAATGTTATCGTCTTTCCACTCATCCATGGTCAATGACAAAAAAAAATATATATATACATATATAGTATATATGTAATTCTAGGCATGTCTTCCAAGTTTTGCATCGTTCACTTTACTGAAGAGGATTCTGTGGAGGTTGCTCCTGATTTCTGGATATTTGAATCGTCAGACATAAACTATTGCTCACGGCTTCTTAATAATGCTTAAAAATCTTTTCCGACGAAATGCGTTACAAATAGAACGGTGCCAGGTGACAAAAGGCCATCCTACAAGTGCAGAATCCTTAATTCGTTCGGTACGTACGAGGATCATTTGAAAAGTTTCCATCCTTTTTAAGAAAAACACATATTTCGAAGCAAAACAAAATTTATTTCTCTACGTAGTCTCCCTGCAACTCGATACATTTGGTCCAACGTTTCTCCATCCTTTTAAACCGTCAGAAAAAAATTGATTGTCTAAACCTGAAAAATAGTGGTTTACAGCGTTTTCCACCTCAGCATTTGACTTAAATTTTTTCCCCCCCGAGATATTTTTTCAACTTAAGAAACAGGGAAATGTCGCTGGGAACTAGATCTGGCGAATAGGGTGGGTGCGGAAGCAATTCCAACTTTAATTCGTTCAATTTTGACATGTCCGTCCGTATGCGCTTTTGGTCGATCGTCAACAAGCACGGCACCCAGTGCGCGGATATTTTTCTCATATTCAAATCATGATGTAAAATCTTGTGCACCCGTTCAGATGATATCTCACAAGCCTCAGCAATATCCTCAACAGTCAATCGACGATCTTTCATCACAGTTTGATGCACTAAATCGACCATTTCGTCAATTGTACCGGTTTTTGGGCGCCCGGAACGTTCCTCGTCTAAAATGTTCGTACGACCACGTTTGACCGTTGTAAATGAAGGGGAGACTTTACCGTATACAGAGTCTAACTCATCTTTTATTTCCTGAGTCTTTTTCCCTTTCAAATGAAGGAATTTTATCACTGCGCGATACTCAATTTTCTCCATTGTTGACAGACAATGTCAGCTGACAACTTTGGAAGAGTACCATAGACAAAGTAATGATCAGAATGACTTGAAATTTTTACGGTTTACATATGTCAAGGCTATCAATCGGACGGCGAAAAAAAATTTTTTTCTAGTTACCTTATGTCAATGAAGCCGGAAACTTTTCAAATGACCCTCGTAGCATACATGCGCGCTCACACATATACTCACACATATGCATACACATTGTATTTACATTCTAACTTCTATTTAATGAAATCTAAATCACCGAATTTACACTTTTTTCGTAATTTATTTCAATTACAATAATACACTTTCTTATAAAATAAAATATATACTCTGCATATTTTTAGGCCATGAAAATAAGTATATAACATTTTTTTCAAGTGATTATGAAACAGCTCGGCAGCATTTAGGCCAAGCCGAAATTACATCAGATTTTCCTGTGTCACAGGTTGTGGGTAAACGAATTCATAAACCCAATAAGAAATATGTCTTGTCATCCGAGTCATCCGATTCATCTGAAGACAGCACTACAAAATATAAAAACAAACACTCTAGAAATGAGATACCGCGATTTACGTCGAAAGAACGTGGATATTCAAAAAAAGAACGTACATGTTCAGAGATAGATTTACCGAAAGCTCTACAACAGAAATCAAAACGAATTCTAGATGGTAACCAAAATATTTCCTCATTCAAAAGAAATAGCGCTACACGTTCACGATCACCGCTAAATAAGATCGACAAGAGAATTGACCAGTTTAAGGAAGGTAATCTCTCGTTTTTTAATGTCATTTAATGGAATTCCATTCAATTATTGTGACATTATAATCTTTTAAATATTGTAGATATCACTTTACAACAAGGATGCAGTACGAGTGGAACAGTAGTGCAAGAAAATCAATTAATTAATGAACTTGCTGGACAAATTCAGAAGCAGTTAACTAGAAAAGAAACTAAAACACAATATAAAGGGGAAACAGGTATATTATTTTGTTGTTGCAATAATAAACATTTTTCAACTTTACAAAATTTATATTTTATAAATTTTTTAATAGAATTTGAGAAACTGATAATCAGGGATATGACAATAATGAAATTTGATATGCGAGCAATTCTGGATATAGTGACAACATTGAGCCAGACCTGGATTGAGAAAAATAGAGAAACCGATCCTGAGATATCAAGGGACAAACAAAAGCCGGAAGAAAATATTTTGCCAAACTTTCCTTTACAAAATTGGGCAAATTTCCTTGACTTAGAAGATTTATTACAAACTACAGACACCGCACGAGCACAACTTGTAAGTTTGACGTATTATCATTAATACATAAATGTGGTAAATGTAATTATATTAATACAGGAAGTTATATATTTCCATAAAGTTAATACAGTTAATACAGTTTGCATAAAAGGCTTACAGGAGTGTCGCACAAAAATAATCGTTCTCACTCGTAACCGCGTGACTGTCTTTTATGGCGGTCGTCTTCACTCTGCCGTCCTCTCTCACACACACACCTTTTTCCTCGCGACAACAACGAGATCAAATCAGAAACTAAAAACTAACATAGTCATATATTCATCTTTTATGCACCTAACGGCACCTAATACAAAACAAAAAGAAACACACGCTAGACTTAAATCCTACATTAACATCTATGAAGATGTTAATATATTTACCACAATAACATAGTTAATATGATGAATAAAAGTAACTACTATAATAACTACATTTTGTTTTGCCCTTCTTTATAAATCTCTACCACCCCTACTAATAGTCAAATCAAATCTTATTTTAATATCTTATAATACTGAACGAAAATAGCTGGTAGTATAATAAAATCACAAGAATTTTTAAGCTTGAAAGCTTTTAACTTAAGATGATTTTTCAACAATTTTTTAAATATTATTACATTATTCATTATCTGCAGTTGAATGTTGGTCGATATTGGGGTCGGTTTAAAAAAAGAAACGTACCGACCCCAATATCGACTAACATTCAAGTGCAGATAATGAATAATGTAATAATATTTAAAAGTTTCTTTTTTTAAATTAGTGAGCATTGAAGTACCGCCCTTGGACTTGGAATACTTTTTTAATTAATTTCATAAAGGGGCTAGCGAAACAAGCTTGTTCTTAGTGCTTATAATTATATATTACAAGCGACGAATATACATATAATATTCCAATTCAAAACTGCGAGTCGCTAAATGTCGAACTGAAACACAGCTATGGTTGGAACATTAAAAACCCTTGACTCCCCGGAATTAAATCGAATCGATTAAATTATCTAAAAACTGTAAAGAAATTATTGCGAAAAATATCACCTCAGCTGGGATTCGAATCTGGAACTTCCCTCATTCTGTGTAAGGCGTCATATCAATTCGACCACCGAGGCATGTGATAATATTTATCGCAATAACCGGTTCATAAATGTAAGACACTTATAATATATAATTATAAGCACTGAGGACGAGCTTGTTTCGCTAGCCCCTTCATGAAATTATTTATATCATGCGGAAATGACAAACTTGTTTACTTTTTTTAATTGTTTAAAACAAACATTGTATATAAATATCTTTATATAAAATTACGCATATAATATACAATATAATAAAGGTTGTTTACTATATTGTATGTTATATGTGTAATTTCATATAAAGACATATTTTTCTAAAGAAAGGCATGTTAAGTCGATAATCGCATATCTCGAAGTTTATTGTTGCTGCTTTTCCGCGATGCCGATTGGTTCTCTGCGCTTACTTCATTTGCAGCTGTTATCGTATATTTTGACAGTTATGTGTATCGAGAAGTTAACAGTGTAACAGTAATAGCATAATGTTAAAGCTAAATAGCGCGCGTCTGTTGTGTCTAGTTTATATAAAATGTTTGTTTTAAACAATTGAAAAAGTATTTCAAGTCTAACAAAAATAGAAAAGTTGCACAATGAAATAAAATCAAAGGCCGAACTTCGATGGGCCCTCATTTAAGCGAAATTATCGATAATACATATCATTTCTTTCAATAAGTCTCAAAATAGTCATGAATACAAAAACTAACGATTTTCCCACTAACGACTCTCCATCATTTCAATTATTGATATAAATGAACTAGAACTATATCGCAGTACATCTTTACATAGTTGGCATTACCGCACTCAGTTATTCTTTAAGTTGGTATTCATTAATTTTTCAGTTGTTCAGTTCTCGCCTGTTCACCTTTCTGTGTGTACATATTAAACGTTACACGTTCATATTACAAATCTCGTTAGTTCTTTCACCCGCAAAACCCAATAACCCTCTAACAGGTTATGGGCCTAGGCTCACGCGGATTAACGTCGTAGTAAAAATTGCGATGAGAAGAAAAGTGAAATCGTACATAAAAACGATTCACGAAACAGCGAGTGAAGAAGCGGTACATTATCGACGATATACGAAGAAGACAACAAGATCGAAGGAACGAGCGATAATTCGTCAAATTTTCTCTCGATCGAAAGTTAACTGGGAGAGAAAATTATAATACGTGACGATTCGCAACGCAAGCATGTCTCGAGTTTGAAGACCTGTGGGGGTGCGTAAAAGGCGACGCAGCATATACCGCAGACGCGAGGAAAGTCACACGCGCGCGCTCGAAGATCATCCTGTCCGTGGATACATCCATTACGTACATTCGCGAGACAAAGACCGCCAAAGCATGGGACACGTTATAAAAAACGTTCGAGGACTCTGGTTTAACGCGAAAGGTCGGTCTTCTCCATGAACTAGTAACAACAAGACTCGAAAATTTCAAGTCGATCGAAGAATACGTGAACAGAATTATATTAACCGCGCATAAATTAAATGAATTGAACTTCGAGGTAAGAGACGAGTGGATAGGAACGTTGCTGCTCGCAGGGTTGCCCGATGAATACAAGCCAATGATCATGGCGCTCGAGAACTCGGGCACACCAATCACCGGTGACGTGATAAAGGTTAAGTTGCTACAAAATATAAGATGCGAGAATGCTCGAGGTAGTAACAGTGACGCCGCGTTATACACAAAAAAAGACAGTAAAGGCAAAAGTAACTTCGTCAAACGTGTAAAGTGTTTTGCGTGCAAAAAAAAACGGTCATTTATCCAAAAACTGTTATCATAACAAATCAAAAAGTACGGAAACAAGTGATAAAACGAAAGATCCGGTCAAAAGTAAAAGTGATAAAGCGCTCATCGTCAAACAAAACAAAGACTCGAACGCGACTGACTGGTACGTAGCTTCGTGCGCGTCATCACACATGACGAACAGACGTAAAGTGCTAAGTGATATAAAAATAAAAAAGGACAGAAACATTACTACCGCGTGTAATTTAAACTTACAAACTGAAGCAGTGGGAAATGTAAACATAAATGTATTAGTGGACGGTATCCCAAATCAAGTGGAGGCTAAAGACGTGCTTTATGTACCAAACATAACCACAAAGGACTCCGCACAAAACCAATAGAAAAGGCCTTTCGGTCAAATCATCTGAAACTTTGGAAATAAGTAGTTTAGGGCATACTGAACAAAAGTCCCCATAGACATACCCCTCCTTGTAGGGCTCGTTTAGGCACTAGAGTTGTCAGAAGGTTGGAAAAATTCGTTTTTGGCCATAAGTGATTCCATCGATTCCATCGATAGAAATTAAGTTCTTGATCTTATATTGACTTAAATTATTGTGTTTGTCGATAGCAATGTGAATGTATGTGTATGGGAGAAAGGGAGGATGAAAGGAGTTGTGTATGTATGTGTTAGCAAGTTGAATATTACCGTCGACATTAGCATTACCCGTTGTGCATCACGTGGAGGTTGTCGATCGAATTTAGCACATTATGTGGTCCTGGAAAGGACCGTTCTTTATGAATATTATAAATAGGTTAGGTTAATTGTCAATTTCGGGATCTGTGATTTCCATATCATCGACTTCCATCGCATCATTTTGAACACTTCGTAAAACTCTGAGTGAGGGATACAAAATATTTTCTTGATGTCGAGCGTATCAGAGTCGAGTCAATATACAAGAGAACGGATGTTACATGGGCACAACAGCCCAATGTTCCATGGAAATAGATAATATGGAAATCGACGATATGGAAATCATAGATCCCGAAATTGACAATTAATCTAACCTATTTATAGTATTCATAAAAAACGGTCCTTTTCAGGACCACATGATGTGCTAAATCTGATCGACAACTTCCACGTAGTGCACACCGGGTTACGCTGATGTTCGAGAATACATAAGCAACCACGCTTATCGCTTATCACGGCACGGTGTCTCAAGTTTTAAAACACCGGCGACAATTATTAAATCGAGATGCGTCTTAAGTTGCATTATGCTGCACATCGATCTTGACCTTGCTTCTATCGATCCGCAATCATGAGTCATGTCCGCCTATGAGTGACCCATCTTATCCCCACTACCAGGCTTGCATACCATACCAAGGCAAGAAATGGCCTGGCAACTGCGAATGATGCAACATCGAGACAAAGGATTTGCCACGTATAAAAGGCCCTGCATTCCAGAGCGCGCCGCCTTGCACCATTAGATTTCATACTGTCGACATCGTGCTCGCGCCGTTAAGCCTCCGTTCGTTAAAGTCTCCTTGTTACGCGATTTATATTTTCCAAATTCCCCTCAATTATATTATATCATTTTATATTGTAACCAGTTCTTTTAATTATCGCATTAAAATTATCACATCGTTAATGTCGTGTTGTGTGTCATTTGTTCAACGCTATCCGTGCCCGACTGCTGCCCCTCACTCACTCACTCGTCCCCTCCGCTCCGCTCTCCACCGCGCGCTCTCGCTAGCTGTTACGTGCCTCACTTTAAATTCTCAACCTATCAGTATCAGGTCTATCAGTATCCTAAACATTTTTTCTCTTAGCACCCAAACATCCTTTGAAGTATTTGATACGTTAGATTACCTTCTTTATAATGGTTCAAAGAATCATATCTTATTATTATAACACATCATACCACTGTTATTTTAACTCGAATATAAAGATCCTTCTTGAACGAGCGCAGTTCAGTTCTAAGTCGTCTTTCGAATGTAACACATCTTGCCTAGTGCTAAATAAAAGTGTCTCAAAATTTACAATTGAATACCAGTGATTTCTTCCGTGGACTATTCCATAACATAGCGCGCAACGCTCCGCAACAGCTGATGTTGACGGTAATATTCAACTTGCTCAAACATACATGCGCAGCTCCTTTCTTCCCCCCTTTCCTCCACACACATATATTCACATTGCCATCGACAAACACAATAATTTAAGTCAATATAAAATCAAGAACTTAATTTCTATCGATGGAATCGATGGAATCACATATGGCCAAAAATGAATTTTTCCGACCTTCTGACAGCTCTAGTGCCTAAATGAGCCCTACAGGGGGGGGGGGTATGTCTATGGGGACTTTTGTTCAGTATGCTCTCAACTACTTATTCCCAAAGTTTCAGATGATTTGACCGAAAGGCCTTTTCCATTGGTTTTGTGCAGGGTCTTTTATTGTCCGTAAGAAAAATGGTCTCTAAGGGTAATACAGTTACATTCTCCCTAAGCGGCTGTAAGATAACGAGTGCTGACGGCGAACTTCTGGCAACAGCGACAGAAGTCGAAGGAATCTACAAGTTGGATCAAACCAGGGAAAGAGTCTATTTAGCTAACGAGTCCGAAGAAAATCACGAGTTGTGGCACAGAAGACTAGGACACGCAAACCGGAAAAGCATGCAGATGCTAGCCAACGATCCGCATTTTGGAGTCAGTTTCAAGACAGTGAACCAGGAACCGTGCGAAACCTGCTTAAAGGGTAAGCAGACGAGGTTACCTTTCAAAATAAGCCGAAGTCGGTCGAAGGATATCTTGGAACTCATACATTCGGATTTATGTGGTCCGATGGAGGTCGATTCATTCGGAGGATCAAGATATACATATATTAACGTTCGTTGACGATTATTCAAAGAAGGTATTTGCTTATTTCCTATCATCAAAAGATCAGGTAACAAATGCATTTAATGAATTTAAAGCGATGGTAGAAAATCAAACGAATAAACATATAAAAACGATTCGAACCGACAACGGAAAAGAGTACAATAATCAAATAAATGGCATAAATTGCAGACGTTATTAAAGGACTGCGGAATTAAGCATCAACTGACGACACCATACGCATCCGAGCAAAATGGAACGGCTGAGCGAATGAATCGCACGATTATAGAAAAAGCAAGATGCATGTTAATCGACGCAACGTTGGATAAAAAGTATTGGGCTGAAGCAGCGTTGACGGCGGTTTATTTGACAAATAGATGTCCATCCAAAGGGATTAATAATAGAATACCCGAGGAAGTTTGGTCAGGACGACAAATCAGTTTGAAACATCTACGATCTTTTGGATGCGATGCAATGTTGCATATACCAAAGGAAAAACGTCGCAAATGGGATGCAAAGTCTAATAAAATGATCTTCGTGGGATATAGCGAAACCACTAAAGGATACAAGCTGATGGACCCGGTACATCATACAGTCAAGATTGGAAGGGATGTGATATTCCTAGAAAAACGTGTAAAGAAAACGGACGCTCGACACACAAATATAATTATGTGAGAAATATCAGCTGCAGAAGACGGTCATGAAGACAGCGAAGACGAAGAAAACGAAAATGTTGACACGATTATAAATACGAAGATAAAGCTGACACCACTGACGAATATGAAAGCGACAAAGTCGAAGATGAGAAGCCTGAGGAAGTAAAAAATGAAGCTCCAAGTCAACTCCGAAGATCCTCGAGGGCCAGAAAACCTAAAATCGACAAAGATTTTGTATACTTGTCAATTGAAGACAATATCACAATTCCACGAAACGCTCAAGAAGCTTTTACATCAAACGAGCATGACAAATGGAAACGCGCGATGGAAGAGGAGTGTATGTCTTTAAAGAAAAACAAGACATGGGAACTCGTAGATCAACCACCCAACAAGAAAATTTTTAAAACGAGATGGGTGTTTAAAAAGAAACATGACGACCACGACAATTCCTAGAGTTCAAGGCCCGATTGGTAGTGAAAGGTTGTGCACAAACAGCGGGTATCGACTACGAAGAGACGTATTCACCAGTCGTCAAATACAGTACAATCCGATATCTGTTAGCTCTTGCCGCGAGAAACGACCTAGACGTTGACCATGTGGACGTTAAAACTGCATACCTACATACCGACATCGAGGAAGAAACTTATGTCCGCTTGAAGAATTAGGTGTCGTAAATGGAAAAGTGTGGAAACTACGCAGGCTACGGTCTAAAACAAAGTGGCCGCTCATGGAACAAAAGGCTGGATGCAGTTCTCAAAACGATAGGTCTCCAAAGGTCTCAAACCGATCAGTGCGTTTATTGGAAAAGAAACTCAAAAAGTCTCGTCATAATAGCCGTTTACGTTGATGACTTATTGATCCTATCTAATAATAAAAAATTAAAAGAGGTAACTAAAAAAACTCTAAAAACATATATGAAAAACCTTGGAGAGGTCAGGAAATTCGTCGGAATGACTATCGAAAGAAATCAAAGCGAGGGAAAGATTTGGATTTCACAAACCGATTACATTGAATCAATTATTGAAAAATTCAATATGCAAGATAGTAAGCCAGTCTCTACCCCAATACGAAATTAAATGCATTGAAATCAACAGATGAAGAACAAGAAGAAGGATTAGAAGCACCCTACCAAGAAGCGATCGGAAGCTTAATCTACGCGAGTCAGATATCCAAGCCGGATATATCATTCGCCGTGAATGTCTTAAGCAGCTTCAATAAAAATCCGAGTAAAGCACATTGGAGTGCTGTCAAGAGAATCTTCAGACATCTGCGATGGACTATTAATTACAAACTAGAGTACAATAAAAACGGAAACGCATCAATCGAATGCTACAGCGATGCAGATTGGGGAAACCGAAGTGATAGATCAATAACAGGAAGTTGTTCTAAATTCCAAGGAGGATTAATCTCATGGTTCAGCAAACGCCAGAAAACGGTAGCACTATCTACGACAGAGGCCGAATACATGGCCGTGTCTTTCTCATGCCAAGAAGCATTGTGGCTGAAACAACTTTCAGAAGAACTCGATCCTCATTCAAGTAAGAAACCTGTCACACTGTATTGTGACAATAAGAGTGCTACATGCCTAACCAAGTCGAAGCACATCGACATAAAGTATTATTTCTTCAAAGAACATCTGTCGAAAGGAAGCATCGAAGTCAAGTTTGCACCAACTGAAGAGATGATAGCAGATGCGTTGACAAAGCCGTTGTTCTCCCAGAAACATTTATATTGTATTAATGGAATGGGCATAGCAAGAGCATAATGTATATTTTTTTTGTACGTTCATTAACTATCAGTATTGTATTAACGATATAGTTGCTTGTTCAAGGGAAAGTGTTGGTATAAATGAACTAGAACTATATCGCAGTACATCTTTACATAGTTGGCACTACCGCACTCAGTTATTCTTTAAGTTGATATTGTGACGTGACTTGGTCCGTCACAAGGCCAGCCTGACCGAGCAGGAAGCGGAGGAGTCGAGCTCGCTCGCGCGGAAGCGGGAGAGCGACGACCCGTTAAAATTTCTTATTATTTCCTGTTATTATCGTCCGTCCCGTCTGACAAAGTTCAGAAGCGAGCACTTAGTCTTTTAAAATATCGTATACCATTAACTACCCGTTGAGATGTCCGGAGTGGTCGGTCTGGGGGTCGCGATAGGATGCAGGTAGCAGCCACGGGAGGGCGGAGACACGTCCAGGGAGCTAGCAGAACGAGGAGCGTGCCGCGGGCCCACGGGTTGCTCTCCCTCAACAGCCAAGGAGTACCGCGAGGATCCGGCAACGTTAAGTGGCGGCCGGTCAACCTCGGAGGACGCTCTAGGGTGACCGTGAAGGAAGTACGGGGGACAGGGGTCAGGAATGACAGGCCGCGACCGGGCAGTTGGGCCCCGGCCCGGCCAGCTGGGGAAGTCACGTCGCGGGAGGACCTGAAGGACGACCCCTGGGACACGCCCGGCCGATTGGCAGCCGGAGGCTCGAGGTAGCAAGAGCGAAACCCCCAGGGGAAGAGATCTACCGCCCTTATCGACCGGATCCGAGGGTCGACCGAGCAAGCCAACGAGTGATCGATCAGTCATCGATTTCCCCGCCGGAAGAGGCGCGATCGTAGGGAGGACCCGGCGAGGTACCGCGAGCGCGCGGAGACCGCACTGTCGTGCGAGCCGCACTCGAATTCGGAGCTGGTTCGACTCCCGTCCATCCCGCATTGTCCGGAGCCCTGGCGTGTGAACACCTACACCGAGCTTGTGGCTGGACAGACATTGTCACCGAGAAAGAAGGAGGAGGATGTAAGATTGCCACTCCGGACGTAGAGTAAGTCGGCGAGACCGGGCTTGGCGGCCTCCAGATCGTTCCGCCGAAAGGAACGTAATACTTAACGTCTTTATTAAGGGTATTGAGAGGTCCCTCCATTTGTGCCGCGAGGAGGCCCGCCGACCGGGCTCATCGGAAGTCAGTTCTAAGAGTCTCTCATCCGCGTCTCATACCGCCGGCAGTCCGCGGGAGAATCGTCCTCCCGCGTTGTAATCGCTATCGTTATTTGATTAGTAACGCCTCGAGGGCTTATTCAAATAGTCCGTGGAAAAGTCGCGATGGTTGTAAGGAATTGTAAATGTGAGCGAGAAAATATTGAAAGAGAATAAGGGACCGGGTCCCACGGGAGTAAAGTATTTCGAACATGATCAGCGGAATACATTCCATCAATTCGTACCACGGCTCCCTGAGTCACAATACCTGTAACGCGAAATTCCGGTATGAGAAATATATTTTCTTTCTTGCCTTGATGTACTGTGTATCGTTTTGAATTCTTAGGCCGCGCCTACATCTCTCTCCCGAATTCTGTCTCCCATGCTCCGGGAAGTAAAATAATAGAGCTCCGGAAACCCTTGTTGCGGCGCGGAAATCCGCGCCTGGCGCCCAACTTCGCGTTAAGGTGGGATTAATTGTTGCGGAGATATGCATTAAATCTGGGCGAACTTCGAGGGTCAGGCAGGCCCTCGAATCTCACGTCACAATATTTATTAATTTTTCAGTTGTTCAGTTCTCGCCTGTTCACCTTTCTGTGCGCACATATTAAACGTTACACGTTCATATTGTAAATCTCGTTAGTTCTTTCACCCGCAAAATTCAATAACTCTAACATCAATGTTAACCCCTACTTATGACTTACTTTAATGTATACATTGTAAACACAGGAAAATAAACTTTATACTCGCGGAGGAAAAGTTCCGGCCGATTTAATACGGCGCATGCTGGTGTATGTTTTTACTCCTCCTTTGTCTCTTCAAATTTTATGGTTGGGACGGAAGAAGAATCAGAGATTGGAAGGAACTCATTTTGCTCGCATATTATTTGGTAAATATATCTTTCTAAAATGGAATGTTACCCAATGTAAACAGCCTAAACAGTCAAAATGATGTCAATATGACGTAAAAATCGTCATTTATTATAATTTTCTTTGTCCTATCTGAGGATCGATTATATACTTTAAAACTTAGTAAAAATTACAAAAGTGAGCGAATTTACTAGAATATTTATAATTTCATTGGTTACTACCTGGTGTTAATTAATAAAATACACAATCGAGCCTCTGGAAAACAATATTTGGTATTATTTATGCGTAAACATATTTTAATTCATCGATTAATTATTATATATGTATGTTCGCGTTTTCCATAAACGGAACGGCAAATGCCATTTAATTTCTTATCACCTGTTAGACTCCGAATCGCCGGAGGCGCTGCGAGAGCGCCGGTAATTCTTTATTCGTGTGGCGACCGCTGAGTAACGCGCACGGGTCTTTCGAATATCGTTACGATCTATTCGTTTTCGATCGCGACTTCGCTCCTGCTTTTGCCTTTGCTATTGTGCTTCGGCCTTTTGCTTGTGCAACTTAGCGTTATAGCTGCTAACGCTCTGTAGAGACTTTTGGGCAATAAAGTGTGTTGCATCTTATTAACTTTGCATGCTTTCTCTAAACTGCTCGACCACGGCGTTCCTTTCTCCTTCGACGGGCGAACTTCAAATTCTCTTTCGTGTAAGAAAATCGAGTCGCGCGCAAACATTTGGTCCTTCGAGCCGAATCGCGTGTCGTGCAGTGCAGTGAACATTTGATGAACATTATCCCGCTTGCGCGATTTGGAAGATTTCGCCGGCCACGTGCTGGACTCCCAGTGGCGGCTGTATTCCCTCCGCAATTACGGGACAAAAAACGTAAGAAACCCATCTGCTAGGAGGGTACTTTAAAAAACTTGTACGCTAAAAATTTTGTGAAAATTTGCGGCATTTATTGGGACATTATTAGTGCAGTGAAGTTTTGGCGCAAATCAATTAGGCGACCACGTGCTTTGGCGGCTCGACCGTTGACGCTACCTTAGGTCACTAATTAGACGTCACGCTCGCTGTACACTCTCTCCGCCCCGCGCGGCGTGAGCACCCGCGGGCTCCTACAAGTGACTTTCTTTTGTATCAGCTGTTTTGACAGCTGTGTTGACAGTTTCTATCCTGTGGCCTTCAGTACACGTGTTCCGCGCGAAGTGACATTACAGCGTGTATTCTTGCGTGACGGCTCTCGGTTGATTCGATCGCGAAATATTTTTTCGAGACTCATCGTTAAAATTCTAGTAGAAAATCGTTGCCATGGAGGACTTGATAAAGCAACAGGAACTTTTGTTCGGCTACATCACACGTATGTAGACGAACATGCAGAAACTCGGGCATGCCCGCATGACGTCGGCGGAGTTAAAATCGAGGTTGGAGCGTCTGGATGATTATTGGAATCGCTTCCAAGACCAACATTTTAAAATTTCCGTGCACGGCGATTCAGGAAAAATCGAGTACTTTACTAAAGACATGTTCTCGTCGACAGAAGAAGGTTATTTTCAGGTGAGAAGCAAAGGACCCCGCAGAATTCTTATGGGAAATGGCTCTCGGCTAATTTTTCTGAAAATTTAATATGTGGTAGTTCTCAACACGTAGAACAAAAGTGTCAATGGGCCCAAGGTCCGATCACGGGTGGTTTTCGAGATACAGCAGTCCAAAGTTGGAATTTTCGTACCTCATTGCAGCGTAGTGCGGATGCAGTCGATGTCGATATACGATGCTGCTTATGATTAAGCATTATGACTTTTATATAAAATGGAACCCTCGACTTTTTATTACAAATTCTTGCAGCTTATCTCGAGAGCTTTCCAAAACGCTATAATAAAGTATGTTTTCGTTAAGTACTTTCCGAGATATTTTAAAGATCTCCGCACAAATCTTATGGAAAGTGGCCCTGTGTTAAATTCGTTAAAATTGACATATGTTGTAGCCCTTGATGTTCTGATTAAAAGTGTCCACAGGCACAAAGCCAAAAAATGAACAGTTTTCGAGATACGTATGGTTAAAAATCGGAAAATGGCCATTTTTCCGACTTTTAACCATACTGTACGCGATCCTTCGATAATTACTCACGTTTCTATCGCGTACGCCGTTTCGATTTTATTTGTTTCGCGGATCCGTGGTTATTTCTGAATCGTGCGGACGCGGGAGAAAGGGAAATGACAGGCGACAGTAATTTTGATTGTTCACAAGCGAGGTTCCTCGCGATATACTTTATTGCACAGGTGTTGTTCGCGATACAGAATTTTAACGCGATCGCGATTGACAGCGGATATAATCGTCCGCTCTCCGGACTCACTCACCGCGCACTGAACTCCGGAAGACGCGGATCGCGGGCGTCCGCGATATTAGAAAAACTACGGCATATCAGCGATAGGCATGCCGAATTCCGGAGCCCGTTAGGGCCAATCAGAGGATCCTTGAAACGAGTCTGCCTCAGTTTCCGTTTAAAAGAAAAACTTGTTTGCTTCGTATTTCTACGAATGCGAGGCGATGTTTGCGACTCGCTTCAAGGATCCTCGCATTCCGGATATATT
>VBVQ01003449.1:0-18732 GCA_011636635.1 Tetramorium simillimum | reverse complement strand
GGCCACCGGCCGGCCACATGGTCTTTTCGTCCTAGACATGCTGGAGCGATCACATTTTTCTTCGTGAAAATAATTTCCATTTCTTTCAAGGTTTAAAATAATCGTGTTATTTCCCGCACGACCATTTATGGAATCTCACGGCGGAATTTCGCGGCGATTGCCACATATGTGCACGTGAGAGGGAAAAAAGACACCGACAATTTCTTGCTCTTATTTGAGCCTAGCGAACCCACGGATCTGAGCTCACTTTGTAGGTTAAACACATGTTTACACTGAAAGAGAAAGATTGCCTTGCCCATTGACTGGAAAGAAGCAGACATAAAGAAGAAAAATTATTCGATTGGCTCGAATTACTTAATTACTTGCAACTGTATTTACGCCAGGATCAAACATGGTGAAGGAACAGTACAGGGAGACTAATGTCGCCAGCGAAATGTACGTAAACTCATTTGCTTTAACATATTGAACGACGAAAGTATTAGTTTTGTCGAATCTTCTCAGGCAAACAATATTGCTAATCTTTTACTTGAAACTTTCCATGTCCAGCTCCGATATAACCTTTGGAGTGGACAACTTGATCGACATGAGAATGCAGGGCAGTGTGCGGGTGTCCTCGAAAAACTTGTATAATGAAGATGCGAAGCATACTGCGGCTCAGTTTGGACCGCTCGACAGACGCATGGTATTTAAAAATTGCATAATCCTATACTGTCTTCACTTGGCGTCACTTAGAACTAGCGCTTTTGCTTGTAGGGAGTGAGCAGCACAGGAGTCGACTGCGAAACTTGTGGTAAAAAGCTGAATGAGTGTGTAGGACACTTTGGATACCTAGATCTAGAACTGCCAGTTTTTCATGTTGGCTACTTTAGATCTATCCTCCAGATTTTACAGACTATTTGCAAGGTACGACGTAACTTCATAGCAAAAGTCAGTACGTTCGCCGCGTGCAATTTCTCAAGTAATGGCAAATTAATTTCTACAGAGATGCGGCCACGTTTTGCTAACGAACAAAGAAAGGTCTCATTATTCACGTAAAATACAAAATCCGAATTTGGGATATTTAGCGCGTAAAGCGTTGCGTAAGCAGATCTGGGAGAGAGCGAGGAAGAAGACGGAATGTCCGAATTGTAAAGAAAATAACGGTCCTGTGAAAAAGACTGGCTTTCTCAGAATTGTACATGAGAAGTATAAGAATTTAAAAAAGACTGATCCTATTATTCAAGAGATTTTGGCGGAAAGGACAAAAGCGATAGAGAGCGACAAAGAATATAAGAATATAGTAGAGCAAAATTATAGATGTATACTTGATGAAATTCTATTTCCGACTGTGGTATGATGTAAAGAAAGATTAATGTTAAAAATGTTTAATATATTTCCGCGTGTACAATTTGTATAATTTTATAATGTACGGACATTTTTTAGGTTCTCGAACTTTTCCGTAAAATTCCAAGAGCCGACGTTTGTCTCTTGTTAATGAATCCTTCATATGCAACGCCATTCAAATTGATCTTAACAAGGATTCCTGTGCCGCCAGTTTGCATTAGACCTAGCGTCTTATCTGACCTAAAGTCTGGTACAAATGAGGATTATCTGACAATGAAATTGTCAGAAATTGTACTTATTAATGACGTTATTCGCCAGCAAAAAAATGTTAATGTACATATGTACATGGAACATTGGGATTTTCTTACTCTGCATTGTGGTCTTTATATTAATAGCGAAATGTCTGGAATACCTCTACATATGCAAGTAAGCTTCTTAACAAACTTCTGAAGATCTGTATCTTCTTTTCTCTAATAATAGATGTAATACACCGTGATACTTTCAGCCTAAAAAGTTTGGCAGAGGTATAGTACAAAGATTGAAAGGGAAACAAGGTCGTTTTCGAGGTAATTTATCTGGTAAACGTGTTGATTTTACTTCTCGCACAGTAATTTCGCCTGATCCAAATCTCAGAATAGACCAAGTAAGTTTTGTAACAAATTTAAACCGACATTTAAGCCGACTACAATATAATGTCTGATATAATAAAATCTGATAATATTGAATCTCTTTTACGCAGGTTGGTGTGCCTATATATATTGCAAAGACCTTAACATATCCTGAAAGGGTTACTCCGTCAAACATCGAACTAATGCGGAAATTAGTCAGAAACGGTCCGGACGTACATCCTGGAGCTAACTATATACAATATAAGAACTCGCAAAATAGGCGATATCTTAAATACGGTGATCGAAATAAAGCCGCTCAAGACTTGCAGGTAGTCTCCAGACATTAATATGATCTTAAAATGTATTAAGATTTTAATATGTGTCAAGAAAAAGGCATTAATATTCATATATCAATTATTTTTTTACAGTATGGTGACATTGTCGAGAGACATCTCAAAGATGATGATATAGTACTGTTCAATCGGCAGCCATCCTTGCACAAATTAAGCATAATGACACACAGAACCAAGGTATTAGAGCATCGAACGTTTAGATTTAACGAATGCGTTTGTACACCTTATAATGCAGATTTTGATGGAGACGAAATGAATCTTCATCTCCCGCAAACTGAAGAAGCCAGAGCAGAAGCGTTGATTTTGCTAGCGGTAAGTTATACCTGATTAATATACTTTATTGTAAGGATAAAATTGTGTAATCTGTTTTTATAGAATTTTATATGAATGCTGAAATATTTTTTGTTTATAGAATAAATCCAATCTGGTCACACCTCGCAATGGTGACTTGCTGATAGCAGCGACACAAGATTTTATCACCGGTGCTTACCTCTTGACCCAAAAGGACATGTTTCTTCAGTTAGAGCAAGTTAAATTAGCTCTTTGCATCTTAGCCGGCTCAGACGCCTCCATGGTCGTAACTCTTCCTCCGCCTGCAATCATAAAACCGACGAGGTTGTGGACCGGTAAACAAATATTCAGCCTGATTTTGCGACCAAATCTGGAATGTCCTATCAAAGCAAATCTAACGGCAAAGGGCAAGATATATACTAAAGGAGAAGAATTGTGCATTAATGATTCTTGTAAGTTGTAGCTGTTTATAAATTGTAATTTCTTATCGTTTACATTTGTTAAATGATCAAATTGAATCCACAGATATCATCATTCGCAACTCCGAGCTTCTAGCGGGGACAATGGAAAAATCTGTATTGGGCTCAGGCTCGAAGCAAAATGTATTTTATGTTTTGCTGCGTGATTGGGGTGAGGATGTTGCAATCGCAGCTATGTGGCGTTTAACCAGACTAGCAAATCATTTTAATTTTGAGAAAGGAATTTCTCTCGGCATCGGTGATCTTATACCCAGTCAAGGCCTTCTTCGAGCCAAGGAAAAAGTGTTAAACACTCAGTATGAATGATTCCAAGTTTAAATTCAACATACTGCTTTAAGTAAATAGCTAATCCTATTTTTTTTTAAAGTTACTCCACATGTAAGGAGTACATTCAACTAATGGAAAAGGGTCTTCTCGTTTGTCAACCTGGATGTTCGGAAGAAGAAACTCTGGAAACAAGAATATTGAACGAGCTTTCGGTGATTCGTGACAACGTTGGTAAAGCATGCTTGAAAGAATTACATCCTACTAACACTCCGTTAACTATGGCCCTCAGTGGTAGTAAGGGTAGTTTCATCAATATTTCTCAAATGATCGGTACGTTCGAATAACCATATGAAAATATCACTGTTTTCAATTGTTCTGTTACTATTTGACACAATTTCTCTCTTTAGCTTGTGTAGGTCAGCAAGCTATTAACGGGCATAGAGTACCGAACGGATTCGAAAATCGTGCAGTACCTCATACGATGAAATTAGTAAGGACACCGGATGCTAAAGGCTTTGTGGAAAATTCATTTTATTCTGGATTAGCATCCAAAGAATTTTTCTTTCATGCGATGGGCGGTCGGGAGGGTCTCACGGATACCGCCGTGAAAACTGCGGAGACCGGATACATGCAGAGGCGATTAATCAAAAGTTTAGAGGACTTGAGTATCCATTATGACATGACAGTACGCAATTCGATGCGCGATATCATACAGATTCCATATGGTGGAGATGGATTAGATCCTACGTATATGGAAGGTATGTGAACGTCACTCTGCATTTCGTGTCAAAATGGGCTAATACATATTTTTGTATAGGTAAAGACTGTCCTGTGGATTATAAAAGAGTGTACGATCACGTGAGAGCGAAAATGCCATATAAAACTGAAGAGCCTTTAGATGCTGCCAGCGTAATGAATGCCACAAACGAAATGCTGTCTTCTGAGGAATACGATTGTCTGAGTAATGAATTTAAACAGGAATTGATGTAAGATAAATACAATAAATATTTAATAATATATGATATCCTGACGAATGTCAGCTCTGATTAATTGAACATTGTTTTTCGCAGCGCTTTCCTGAAATCGGTGGCGCGAAAAATAGCGTATTATCGACAAAATATTACATCGAATTCGTCGGTGGTCTCGCAACTCGAACGTCTTACCGTCTCGCAATTGGTAGAATTTATTCACACATGCAAGGAAAAGTACATGAGAGCTAAGATAGAACCGGGCACTGCTGTAGGCGCGCTCGCTGCACAAAGTATTGGCGAGCCAGGAACTCAAATGACACTCAAAACATTTCACTTCGCTGGTGTAGCGGCCATGAATATTACGCAGGGTGTGCCTCGTATTAAAGAAATTATTAACGCCAGCCCGAGGATCAGTACTCCTATCATAACAGCGACATTGGTAAATAATTACTCCGGCCACACGCGTGTTTTCTATGTGGAATACAAGTTTGACTAATTAATCTTTTATTTTGTAGACGAACGATACGGATTCTGAATTTGCCGAACGAGTTAAGGCAAGAATCGAAAAGACGACTCTAGGAGATGTAGCTGAATATATCGACGAAATATATCTGCCTAATGATCATTTCCTTGTAATAAAATTAGATATCGATAGGATTAAATTATTGAAATTAGAAGTTGATGTTAATTCCATACGCTATACGTAAGTATCTTTGAAAGCTTAAAATTTTTGTTTCTTTGCTACCACCATTAATTTAATTTATTGTAACAACAATATTGCAGTGTGCACACATAGTGTTGCACACATAGTGTATTGCAAAAACAAATTTACTTGATTTCTTTCATTCATGTCATAATTCGATATAATTAGTGAAAAACAAGAGTTTTAACACTATATAAACTTTAAACTATTTAAACTTGAAAGTAATTTTTTTTGTTGGTACATTTTATGTAATATCAAATGATTTATGTTTATTTTCTAGTCTCTACACTTCAAAGTTGAAGCTGACACCAAAGAATTTAGAAGTGGTAGGCGATTCAATGATTGTTATTCGACCAAATCGACAAAAAGAGAATTCAAATTTTCCGTTTCGTCAGTTGACAGAAGCCATTCCAAATATTGTAGTAAAGGTATGTAGTAATATTATAGTAGTAATATAAGATGGATGGATAGGTATAATAGTTTTTAAATTTCACCTAAACCTGAAAAGTTCCTGTGACTTTCCGTTGAAAATTTATGGGATGTATGCGGGATGAGGGGCCGCTGGGCTTTAAACCTTTCCGTTACTAATCACTCATATTAACACGGGATCATGCATTATCCCGCACACATGTAATACAATATATTTCAGTAAAATGTTAATTTTTATGATATAGAAAATATTTCATGTATATTTATATTTATATTTATTTTTATTTTTAGGGCTTGCCATCAATCAATAGAGTAGTTGTGCATAATGAAAACCTCGGAGGCAAAACAAAATTCACATTATTTGTCGAAGGAGATAATTTTAGAGAAGTTATGGCAACACCTGGCATCTTCGGCGAGAAAACAAAGTCGAATAATACGATAGAAGTAAGTTAAGAAAAATTATATCAAAATGTTGAGTAAAACATATTTATAATCTATTCCATCTTAGGTTTTCAATACGCTCGGCATAGAAGCAGCGAGAGCAACTATCATGTCGGAAATTAAATCAGTAATGGAAAATCACGGAATCAGTATTGATCGTCGGCATTTAATGCTCTTAGCAGATTTAATGACTAGTAGAGGAGAAGTACTTGGTATTACGAGACAAGGATTGGCAAAAATGAAAGAATCGATTTTAAACTTGGCATCGGTGAGATTTTCCATTTTTCATGATTTCATCCATCTTTTTTGACGTGCTTTTTATAATATGGAATGGATTTATAGTATAGATTATAGATAGTTCTTTATAATACAATATTCTTGAATCAAGCCTAGTTTTTTTAGTCTTTGAATTTGATTTGAATAGTATTTTAAGGAAAGTTGGAGGATACTTTTCGCAAATCAGTTATTCTTTTACAGTTTGAGAAAACGGCAGATCATCTATTTGATGCGGCTTATTACGGACAAAAAGACATTATATGTGGCGTATCGGAATCAATTATAATAGGTATTCCAGTTCCACTAGGCACGGGAATCTTCAAGCTGCTTCATAAATATCCTTTTCGTAATACATTTATATATTTGCACGAAGAGTTAATTTTTATAATTTTTATTTAAAAAATGATGTATAACTGTATATTTAACATATGTTCAGCATTTTCCTTAATAATTAAATACGGCAGATAAAGACGAACCAAACAAGAGAGAACTGCTATTTGATGATCCACAGTTTCATAAGCCACTCCGTTCTGGAAGACGACTTCGACGATTACGACCGCGTCCAATATTGCAAGATTAGTGTTAATAAAATATTTTATATTTAATGACTAGGAAAAATAATTTAATAGAAAAAGATATCTTTTCTTTGTACGATTTTTATATTGTTATTTCTGATGCTCATATCACTTATGTATAAACCATTATTTAATTTATATCTATATAAAAATATTTGTGTATGGTGACTTGTATCTGACTGTTGTGATATATCAATAGAAATTTTGTTGCTAAGAGACAGAATTGTTTGATCTAAATCCGCTCCCGACCTACATCTTCATGAGCGTACATCTCGTACATACAACATTCAAATAAAATGTTTTATATGTAATTTCAACTGGGTATTGAAAGAACGAATCGAGCATCGGAATGGTGAATGAAAAAGAATTTTGGACGGAAGTGCGAAAAGATATACCGCGATACAAAAAGAGAAAGCCACGAGTAGTTCCTGCATTCACTATCCAAGCATTGCAGGTAATTCACGTTAATAAAATAATGACATCAGGACAAATATAACGCGATAATGGTGTCAATTTTGATACAGGAAAACACGGTCGTTGCAAATCCTCCGCGGTGTGGACTGTATAAACCTCGTCCACCGAAACCGTCGATTTTCAGAAAGTTTTACAAGCGCGGTGTATTCCCTATCTCTTTGGAGAACGACGGCTATGATCAGAAAATAAATTGGAAGGTAGACAAAATAGAAGACTTGGATTTCCATCATTATTTGCCAATGTTCTTCGATGGATTAACGGAAACGGAACAACCGTATAAGTTTCTGGTAGAGCAAGGAATATCAGACATGCTAGAACATGGTGGACCAAAGATACTGCCCGTTGTTCCTCAACTGATTATTCCTATTAAGAGTAAGTTCTACAATTCAATTTAATGTAAAAAATATATTCTCGTACTGTAATTAAAACAAAATTTTATTAGATGCTTTGAATACAAGAATGCCCGAGATAATCTGCACCACCATGAAAGCACTTCAACGTTTAGTGCGATCGGCCGATTGTGTTGGTGAAGCTTTAGTCCCTTATTTTAGACAAATTTTGCCCATCCCAAACTTACTCAAAGATAGAAATGGTACGCACTCGTTTTTAATACTTTCCGTATTTGTATATACAAATAGAAATAAGATTTTTCGTAATTTCAGTAAATCTTGGGGAGGGTATCGACTATTCTCAACAAAGAGGAGAGAACGCAGCGGATATTATACAAGAAACGCTGGAAATCTTGGAAAGATACGGTGGTGAGGATGCTTTTATAAATATTAAATACATGGTTCCCACCTACGAATCCTGCATGATGAATTAATAAGCAGAAGATGACACTGTAATTCTTTTAAGAAATTTATTCTTTATTCATGAAAATATAACTATCACAAAATCAAAATGCATGCAAAATTTAACAAATTATACATAACATAAAGATATAATATAATAAAAAAAGAATATTATATATATTGAACACATATACAATGAAAGTATATACTGTATTATTGTGTTTGGAACTTGAAATTAATAGTTAACATATTACATATAAATGATACAAGTATTTAAAAAATTCTAAAAAAGAAAATTTAAAAAGAAAATTAAGAAAAAAAAGGAAATTAAAAAAATAAAATTTTCGAGATAATATAAGCAATTTTTTAGTTACAGAGTAAAGCACGCATTTGCTCTTAGCGTAGAAAAAATATAACAATAGTAAAAATAGTAGTAAAGATGTTTTTTGGTGATACATTATATCTCAAAAATATATTTATATCTTTCCTGTATCTTCTTTCAATGTTACAGTGCGATTAAAAACAAGCTGAAATAAAAAAGAAAAAGTATTAATACAATGTACATGTGTGCTGATATTTTTACACTTACCTTATTAGGTTTGGCATCGGGATCGACAGAAAAAAAGCCTATACGTTCAAATTGAAACTTTTCATGTACTTTTGCCGTTTTAGCCATACTGTTGTCCATGTACGCTACAATTTCCTTTTTGCTGGATGGATTAATATCACTTAAAAATCCGTGCGGTACTTTATTTGTATCTTCTGGATTTTTGTGTTTAAACCTAAAAAAATAAAGATATTTTAATTACATTATCAGTGTAAAACTTCCCTAATTTTTAACTTTATTATATTATTAATGTAAAACTTTCATAAATTAATAATTTGAAAAATATTACTTACAAACGCTCATACAATCTAACAGATGCCAATACTGGATGAGATACCCAATGTATAAAAGCCTTCGGTTTATTCTTTTCTGAAACAGGATCCTGTCTAACAACAACGTTTGTAATATTACCACTGGCATCCTTCTCGATACTTTCAAACGTTACTACGACACCCGCATGCTTCAAGCCTACAGGTTGTTTTGGCGTTAAGCGTCTAAAACCTTTCTCTTCAATCTGTAATTATTGATATATTCAAATAAAACCATAAAGCTTTATAAAGCTTTCAAGGGCAGGAATATACATTGCATACTTCTTTGAAGTCCGTGGCTTCAATATATACAATCTCATCAAATGTAATTTCATGCTGTCCCCTTTCTGGCTCGTTAGGAAAATCGGGTACAGTGAGTGTCACAGCTTTCTCTTGAGGGAAATTTTTGATAGTTAATTTGATAGGTTCTAAAACTACCATATGTCGAGCAGCAGTGAGATTTAGAACATCTCTAACAGCTGCTTCCAATGCTGCAGGATCGACGGTTACTTGTGCACCAGTTACACCCATTTGTGCACAAAAATTGTTTATAGCTTCCGGTGGAAATCCACGTCTACGCAGCGCAGTCAACGTAAACAATCTATTTAAAAAAAGACAATATAATGCATTAATAAAATATCGTTAGTAAAATACGAAAAATACGAAATGAATAATATTTATTTTATTGTACCTGGGATCATCCCAATCGGAAACTATTCCTTCTTGTATTAATTTGGCAATTTTTCTTTTGGAAACTACAGTATAATGGACGTTCAATCGACCGTATTCCCACTGTACAGGACAATAAATGTCCAAGGCATTGCAAAGCCAATAATAAGACGATCTCCGTGATTGGAATTCCTTCGTGCAGAGAGAATGAGTGATATTTTCGATGCTATCGCACAAGCAATGGGTGTAATCGTAAGTGGGATAGATGCACCATTTGTCACCAGTTCGGTGATGCGGTGAATATTTTATTCTGTATGCGACAGGATCTTGCTTGCCTTCCTCCAAAGTCACTTTCATGCGCAAGGTTGCCTCTCCTTCTTCCAATAAACCATCTTTCATATCCTATTAAAAAAAGGTAAGTGTATATGTTGCAATTAAGAGACAAAAAAGGAACACTTTATATAAAAATGTTTCATTACATTGAATAGTTTCAAGCTTTCTTCAATTGGCCTATCGCGCCAAGGACTCGGTGGAGGATTAAAACCTTTCATTTCTTCGCTGGATTGATGACAAACGTAGGCGAAGCCTTTCTTTATAAGCTCTATGGCCCACTCGTACAGTTGCTGGAAATTGTCTGATGAATGCGTAATCGCAGCCGGTTTGTAACCAAGCCATTCCACCATTTCCCGTATACCGACAAAAAATTTCTCCTCTTCTTTTTCAGGATTTGTATCATCATATCGTAAATAGCATATGCCATTGTAAGCAGCAGCATATCTGTAAAATACATTTTTTTTAATAATATATTTTACTTTCACGACGATCGAAGAAGATATAGCACATACCCGAAGTTAATATTGATGGCTTTCGCATGTCCAATATGTAAGATGCCATTTGGTTCAGGTGGGAATCTTGTTACCACTTTGCCACCAGTAGCTTTCAAATGTTTCTCTAGCAGATTATGTGTATTTGGTGTTACGATGTAACCGTCGGTTTTATAATTTTCCCCAGGCTTATGAAAGTGAACTTTAGTCTTCATGAGCTCGCTTATAGTTTGGGCTCCTACCTTTTCACCAGTCAGTGTTTCCTTTTGTTCTGAAAATTTACCGATCTTTCATTGAACATAGACATCCATGGTCATATATAGCTCACCTTCTTTCACTTCTGACTTCTTTGCTTTTGTCTGCTTGTCCTTTGGCTGTTTTACTTGCTTAGGCGCTGGTGCAAGATCGGCGTCAACTTTTGGCCCCAATAGATCAAGAAGTTGGACATCAAATTCATTCTTTACCGCTTTACCATCAGCCCACTTCAAAATGTTACGTACTTCCTGCATCAACGGGCCAGAATTAAAACGGTACCTGTTTGGATTATGTAAATTGTAATTACTGATTCGAAAGAATTTTTCTCATATTTTATATAATTAAGGTAGAGTGTTATTCACCTCTTTTCCAGTATCTCATGTTTGTGCGCTTTTATGATCTTCTCCACTTCCTCCTCTATTTGTTCCGGCAAAACTACTACTCCTACACCGCAAGATTCCTCAAACTTAGCTATGTCAAGTACTATGTTCACATTAGCTAATAGATAAGCCAGTGCGGCATCCACCCTCTGTACATTGTCTAGTTTCTTCTCGACTATGTAATTAGTAATAAACGGAATTTTATCTACAATCTGGTTCTTGATCTTGGAAGCCAGATGGTACAGTAAGACGCCAGTATCTTGAGTAATAGATCCATGTTTAGCTGCCTGTAAAAATTAAATATGAATTCTAAATGTGCATATAGGTAAACAAATTTTAATAATATATTAAATAAATTATACTAAAATAAAAACTAGAATTGTACAAATATATTATGCAAAAGTATGATGCACGTTATCACTTATCAAACAAAGAATGATGTAATAATCATAATGAATCGCAACACAATAATTACATATTCCAATTACATATTCCTGCAAATATTTTGATTTAATAGTAATTATAATTTAGTTGTAATACATTTAATTTAATATTTTAACTAATTCTGAAAATAGAGCTCGGTGGCATTTAACATTCGTTCCGGTCCGAACGAGACTTGCCGGCGAATACCTCGCTTATAGCCAGCTTGAGATTCTTCGTGACGTTTGCATTCTTTAGGGTCTCCTTGGCCTTCTGCTCGCTCAGGCCAATCGTTTGAAACTGTTTCACGTCTTCCTCGTTTCCCACCGGCATTTTACTGGGAAAAATACAACTGTCACACACCACAAGGCAAACCACGTGTGTTCTCTACGTGACCCATATGGACAATGCGCAACTGCTGTTTTACCATCACAGATCATCTTCAAATCAGAGAGAAACCTCAGAACGGCCATCCCCGCCTTTTTCGTGGGACCGATATTTGGCCTACGTAGCCACATCCACTTTCCGACACAGTCGATAAATCGCTGTCGTGCATGGTGTGTCGCCATGCTAAATTCACTTTTCGACCATGTCGATAAATCACTTTTTGGCGTTTTTATGCCATATCTCTACAATTTGAGGATGTCTCGCGAATTTTATTAATTATTTATTATATTATTATATGTAATTTAATATTAATATAAAAAGACGGAATGGCCGTTCTCAGGTTTCTCTCCGGTAGAATCGTAAAAGTATTTTCATATTTTTTGCGTCCTACGCACTCGCCGCCGGCCGACTCGAATCGCCGCAGGCGCGCTGTGACGGACACACACCAAAAAGCGATTTATCGACTGTGTCGGAAAGTGGATGGCTACGTAGTTTGACGTAGTTCTACATCCACGTTTGGCGCGGATGCTAGACCAAATATCGGTCTCACGAAAAAGGCCGAGATAGCCACTCTCAGCTTTCTCTCTGGTACTATCGTGCCTCTAGATGCATCCGCTTTGAGGTAAACCTAAACTTCAGATAAAAAGCGTCGGTGCACGTCGGTACATACGCTTTTGTAAATACAATGCTTCTTTAAAGCGCAAAGTGAAAACAACGGGGCGATCCGTGCGGGCGAGAAATGAAAATATCCTGGCAAAGATGATGTTTAGTGATGTCCACCAATTGAACGAAAGGTAGCATCGCAAAGATGACGCCTAAACGGAAGGCAAGTGTATTTATAGGTTATGGCAGGTGAAGAGCGAACTTCCGCGCGTTGTCTTTATTTATTGTCACGATGATTCGCTAATCTATTTTTGTTGTCTTTTTCCTTAATTTGAATATTATTGATTCTTCAAACTTCTCGGACTGAGAAAAAAAGTTTTTATCTAAAATGTATGTGTCAAGACACTGCATACAGTGTGATATTTTATATTGATTCTTCAAACTTTTCATGCTGAGAAAAGAATATTTTATCTAGAATGTATGTGCCGAGACACTGCTTACAACGTGAAGTTATTTTATAGACAACCAGCTCGGAATCTACGTCAACGAGCAGCTCTGGCTCCTCATCGAGTAGTTCGTCGAGTTCAGGCAGTGAGTCCAGCTCGTCCGACTCGGAGAATTCCAGTAGTTCCGCTAACAGTCAAAAAGCATCCGACACAGAAAGAACTAAGAAAAAGCCACCTTTCCCAGTCACCCGTCATGTCAAGACCAAAGCTGAAACGGTGTCTGTGCCGCCTTTGGAAAATAAAAGTAAAGAGAGGCAGCCACCAAAACCTAGGCCATCGGTGTACTCTTCCGAGTCCGAAGAGTCGCCCAGCAAAGTAAAAACGCCACAAAAAAGAAAGCCACCGGCTAAACCAAAGGCCACTGCTACCGTAGCACCAGTTGTTAAGACACAGAGATCTCCCACAAAACCGGTGCCTGCATCAGGACAACATAAAACTGTACCTCTTTCAAAACCTGCCAATGCCAAGCCCAACAAATTTTCTGGTGAGTTCATAATTAATTCTAACTTAATTAAAATTCTACTTTATTAAATGAATCTTGTATGTTAAAATGTATGTTTCTGGAGCGATGCATAATTGATATCTTTTTTAAAGGTTCCACGAATACCAATGGCAAACCTCCCGAGAAATCTGGGAAAACAACGGAACCGGTTCAGAAGAAACTGAAGAAAAAAAGTATATTCAGTCCAGAAAATAGTAGCGAGAGTGACAGCGGCGTTTCGGCAAAAGTCAGCGCAGTGAAGCCAACAAGTAGTTCTGCAAAATGTTCCAAGAATCCACCGGCTAAAGCAAAATTGAATGACATCAAACAAAAACCTACAGCAACAAGCAGACCCGGTAAAGAATTCTGTCTTATACTATATATATTAACTGTTACGAACGCGACGGATAGCAGCGGAGCGCCGTTATGAGAGCGCGAAAGGAAGGCTTGAGCAAATTCAAAATTTTGCAATAAAATAACGAAAAAAGCAGTTTATTAAAAAATGGTACAATCGATTTCGCACTCGAAATAAGTAGCCGAGTGAATATCGCGAATCAGCCGGTACGCAGAACCGAAGTGCTCTGATACGACCGAAAAACGCGACTGAGCGAATAGACGCCGCGGCTGTTTCTTGCCCCTCGACTTTCCAGGAGATTCGGCGTGTTTTCCACGAAGTCGCGAAAAGCAAAAACACGGGCAAGTGCTCGAATCGTCTGGAAGTCGAAGGGCAGCTCGCTTGTTTTCGGCAACGCGTCCTCGAGGAGCACGTGCCTGACGCGTGGCGGGTATCGCTAGCGCGCAGCAGTCCTTGCATACAAATCAACTAATGTTCAGAGCAAATTTAAGAAATTAATGTATGCATTTCCAACATTAACGATCGTAAATATTTAGATTTTTAAATATAAACTTAACTAACTGTTTCTGATGTATTATTTCTTGTAGTTGCGAAATCTGTGCAACCACAGAAGTCTGACAGTTCCGCCAGTTCAAAGAGTTCCGGCGGTTCGGCATCCTCAGGCAGCTCAGACAGTAGCTCTGATTCGGAATCGTCCGAGAGCGTCACCAGTTCCCAGCCTCAACCAAAGAAGAAGGAAACGCAATCTAGTACATTAACGAGTAGTGTAACGAATATACCGCCTAAGAGACCCTCAGCGGCAGTCGCCCCGGTAAAACCGCAGAAAGCAGTTACAAGACGGCAAGGTTCGTTAAATTCTTTATCAATACATTGACGATTTAAGAAGAAAATTAATATGATTTTCTAAACAGGTGCTAAAGGTCTAAAGAGCGATAACGATGGAGATGCGTCTGCGAGTGAGAAAGAGGTGGACGACCGTGAAGCGTCATCTTCGAAGACAGTGGCAAAAGGCAAGCGGAAACTGCAAACGCGCAAAGGAAGTAAATTGTTTCAACTTCAAGCGAAGGCAGACACCGATTCTGAATCTGATACAGGTATAAACAAAAGATAATTTTATATTTTCATGAAAATCTTGTGTTCATTTGATTCAAAATATTAACTATTGTTTTTATTATTTTTTATCTATTCTATGATTTAAGTTTTTTTATGCTCTGTAATGATTTTCTATAAATTATATCAGATCATATTTTATTAGATCTTTTCTGACCCTTTTCTGTTCATAATAATAGTATAACATTCAAGTAGAGAAATAATAGTATGTGAGCATATTTGTAAATTGTGCTGCATAATTTGTTGAGAGTAGCTGAGAGCAAGAGAAGCACAAGTAAATCGCCTGTTAAACGCGCTGGACCGTCCGCTGCCGCCAGACAATCTTCCGGAACTGGTAGATCAACGCAGAATAGTAGTACTTCCAATACTACAGGGGGTAGAACAAATCAAGCATCTTATAATCGAACACGTGGGACAACAAAGGAGCGTGAATGTCCGCTGGCTGCGTCCTGCGATTCACGAGGTCATCTTTCTGGAAAACTCGATTTGCACTTTACTTTGGAAGCATGTCCGCTATACCATAATACTACGCCCCAAGCTTGTGTGTAAGTTATAGTTTAGATTACAATTTGAAATCAATATAATGTTAAATTAAATTAAAAAACGCGTTTGATGACAATCATAAAATAATATTGACTTTTTCAGAGAGTTTCACAAAGAGAGAAAGAAACGAGAGGAAGAACGCAAGAAAGCAATAACGAATCTAGCAAAGAAACCCAAAGGTGTTCATCAAACTACTGAACAACGCAATTATCAACTTAAAGTACGTGAGATGAGGAATAAATGGAAAGGTAATACCGGTGACGGTAATGAAAGCGACAGCGGCAGTGAATTACAAGGAAACGAAAAGGACAAACAACCTCGACTCAACAATCTCACACCTGATTACGATTTGAAACTGTTTATGGAAGCCCAGGCAATAGCCAGTGAAAAAATTGTAAGTATGCAATTTATGTCTCAGTATAGTATTACATATTATGAGAATAATTAATATTTAGAATTTAAATTAATTTTTATTAAATTTAATTTTGCTATCATATTTTCTTTCAAGTATATATTAGTATGCTCTTCTCCTATACATCAATGCTTATTTTATTTTTAAGGAAAAAGAATTACAAGAATTGGACTACGATGGAGAAGGTAGAAATAGTGGTGGCACTAGAGTCGTCGAAATGGGAAAATGGGAAATGGAAGTTTGGTATCAAAGTCCGTATCCCGAAGAATATAGTCGCGCTCCAAAGCTATATCTTTGCGAATATTGTCTGAGGTATGCGAAAAGCCGTCAAGTTTTGAGGAGACATCGAGAGAAGTGTTTGTGGAGGCATCCTCCAGGACACGAAGTATACAGGTAAGCATATTTCATTGGGTATTCTTTCTTTATCACTTAAACTCATATGTTATAGGACATTTTAAAGACAAAACAAGATAATTTGTTATACAAACATATTTGCGAAATAGTAGACTGAAATTAAAGGAGATTAACAATACATTTCTTTAATTCTTTTTACATATTTCGGATTATATATTTTTTAAGTTATGTAACGTCTGTAATTTAAATGATCTAGAATGATAATTTAAATTATCACATGTCTGATTTGTCGTTTCACAGAAAGGACAAGATAGGCGTTTGGGAAGTGGATGGTAAACGATATAAGCAGTATTGTCAGAATCTTTGCTTACTGGCCAAGTTCTTCTTGGATCATAAAACGTTATACTACGATGTCGAGCCGTTTCTTTTCTACGTCATGACAATCGGCGATTCTGAAGGCTGTCATACCGTCGGATACTTCAGCAAAGTGAGTACATATCTACTCGATAAATCGCTATCAATTTTTATTTTATAGAAATATTTACGATTGTGCCGCCGTTATTTTCCGAGTATCAAGCTCATAACTTTAATGATAATGTCGTTATAACTGTAACGAAACATTTTTGGGAAATCCTCGAAATTTTTCATCACTTCGATTTCGACGGGACCGACAAGTTCTATCGTTTGGTCTACACGATCCCCAAGCTTTCTTTCCGCGGCTTAACCCTACCCCGTCGTTCTCGTAATAGCATCCACGTAGCATGCACGGATTACGCGAACAAGAGTACGCCTCACAGAGAAGAGGGTGTCTCGTATCTCTGACCTTTCTTCACTCCCACCCTTCCTTCCCAGTCTCCCTCTCACCGCCGCCAGGCCTGGCGTACGCATACACACGGTGCCCCGAGAGGCAGAGAGCGAGGGTGGGAATCACGCACGCCTATTTACCGCGGGACACAGCATCGCTGGGAGTCGAAATCTTTACCGACGTTCAACGACCTCTGACCCTGGCAAGACGCGCCGCCGATCTCCACCCTTGTTCTCAACCTCTTTTTCCTCCTCTCCCTTCCTTTCGCCCCTTCGTGAAGACGTGGCGAAAATTTTCTCCGGACTTGACTTAAACCTTTTCCCTCGCCCTCCCTAATTCCCTTTGTCTTTCGTCTCGCCGGGAGACCGTCTATCCTCCGCGATCGACGATCCGTCTCTGTCTGGGAACCCCTCTTTCTTCTTTCTTTCTCTGTTCTATGAGAACGAAACCCCGTCCGATAACGCGGAGTGAGATGAAAGGGGAGATTATCCGTTCTACAAATTGTTACGCCAACGTCTTGACAAGAGAATCGTTTTGTCAGACCTTTAGCACTTGTCGTTCAATCGACTCGACTATCTCATTTCATTCATTATACAGAGCATCCTACTTTCACTGTACTATTCCGCGGACTTTTTGATCAACTTTGGAATCGTTGTCCTTTTATAATTAACGAGAAGCTTATAATTATTCAGTAATTAACCGATTCCAGTAATTAAGCAAATCGGCTAAAGAATGTCGCCAAAAAGTGATGAAAATGTGGAAATATTCAACATTTTCTTACAATTAGTTGATTTTTCTCTTTTTTATTTGTCATTTCTAAATGAATATTTCAGATAAACTTACAATTGGGAATTATTTTTCGTTTCTTACTTTTTAGCAACTGCAGATTCAATTTTGACAATTTCTATTCATTATTGTACGTTTAATTGACGGCAATAGAAACTCACAGCGACTACCAATGTTGAACGTGCTTTTGTATCGTGATACGAATCCCTTCGATCGACTATACACAATTGATCGAACATATTACGCTTTGATAGCACAAATTGCACGAAGCATCTAATTTTTATCGTTATTGCCGAGGGTGTCAAATACTGTTACGTCTCGCGTACAAGAGGGCGTGTCCCGCCGTGAAATATTCAGTAAAGTTCCTGAAGTATCTCCTTTGTTCAGAATTAAATCACGATATACGCGTAAGCTCTCTGTAAATCTCCGTACGAGCCACTTAAATCTCGATCTAAGATAATGGCTTCAACTTTAAAATGTCATTTCTCAACGAAGATGCAATGACGATGTCTTTAACAGGGTTGGTCTCATTTTCGAAATAATTGCGTCACTGTTTGATTAAGTTTCGGATAAAGTGCCTCAAATGCGGGAACAATGCCCCTATCGTATCAATATTTCGGATCCAGGACAGACGTGTGTAATTCTGGGCACACGTTACGCGGGCGCGGATACGAATCTCTTTACCTGCGAAAATAGACTGACATTGGTTCTCGTTTCACGGTATTAATATCTATTAATATCAGCGAATCATCTCGACGCATCTCCTCTGCTGGCCGACTGGCAAATTATGTTACACTCCGTATAAAAGGGCGTAACTCGCTTCCTGCATCCGCAGCAGTGACGGTGGCGGCGGCGCGAAGTCAAAATCTTTATAGACGTTCAATGACCCCGACCCTGGCCAGACGGTCGCAGGGTAACGCCGGCGGTGGTGGCGATGGTGGTGGTG
>VBVQ01003448.1:0-18742 GCA_011636635.1 Tetramorium simillimum | reverse complement strand
GAATAGCAAAGTTAAATAGAGGTATTTATACTGTAAAACTTTTGTATAAAACATTTTTCTATATTTGTTTAGTTTATGAGATATATCGAGAAAAGCAAGAAATGTCTCAACTTTTGAAAGATGATTTCACCCCTTTAAATCGATTTTGGTCACCAACAAAAAATTGCCAAATTCATGTGTTCAGTCCCTCCACATTTATGCCTAGTTTCATTAAAATCTGAATTTAACACTTCGCGAGGTTCCCTTATTAATGGATTTTTGAAGGTTTTTTTGACTATAGAAAAAAATCCTGACGTGCAAGGGCAAAATGAGGCCTGGTTTTGATTTTAGCTACCCAAAATCTACCCAAGAATCGTCTACTGCGGTCCCAGTTAATCTCCAAAAAATTTTGTTCTGTGTTATATTATAAAATAAAGATCAATGCGAACCCGCGCACGATGCGGATGCAAATAGCAAAATTTGTCATATATCATTCAAATATTGAAGAATATTATAAACTTTATCTTTTTATCTCATTCAATTAAAAGAAAAACAAAATTAATAAATTTAATATTAAAATGTATAATCTTGTATAAATCTTGTATAAATATAATCTTGCTACTTAAAAATTTTTTGTAAATGAAAGCAATTATCTGAGAAAAAGAAAGAATGAAAAAAGTAATAATTTAAGCAATTTTTTTATTTGACCGTGCAAGTGAAAATAATTATGCGCAGAGGTAAAATTGAGTTATTTGATTGGTATCATTATCATCACAGGACTTGTACAGGAGATCACGAATTTCAATATCTTAAAATTCTAAGTCAGCAGATTTAATTACAACCTGTCCAACTTAAACAGTAAATAAATTTACGTAATTAAATCAAGTGTTAAAATATTTTCTGGACATCACATTTTATAATTCAGTGCGATAAACAAATTTAAATGTAATAAACAAGTAAGAATTAATTTTCGTCTGCCGTTAGAAGATTAAAAATCAAGTCTATCTTCATGATGGAGTTGACGAGTGCTTCAAAAATATATAAAGCCAGCAACAGCGTGCCTTATCGAGAAGGTGGAGCTACAAGAGTCGGCTTCCCTCTCTTTCCCCGGTTTTCTTTTTGTAGGCGGGCGACATTCCTACTGTTCGGCGACGTTCTCGTTGGACACCATTACGTTGGGTGCCGGATGTAGATTGGTCGTTCGATGCCGCTGGTAGGGGCGGAGCCTACCGCAGGTCCCCACCAAAGAGTGTGTCTGTTGGATTTACTCCTCGGCTAGTAAACGTTGGAGTTGCGTTGTCAGTTCAATATCGATATCGGCAACACGCGTCCGTCGGGCACTAATAATAACGTTCGTAACGTTTCAACTGTGCCGATTTTCGTTGTTTGTGTCACTAAGTGTATCGTGGATGTATAACAATTCACATTAATTTACAAGCTTTTTCGGTGATGCCAGTTACATGTGTTTAAAGATACAGAAACGGAAGTTATTTGTGTTTCAAAGAGACAGGAGCAGAAATTACTTTTGTGTTTAAAGAAACAGCTCCTATTGTGTCAAGTCAAGTTCAAGTTCGCAGGAACCGACATGCCATCGTTTCGTGACGACATTATCTCTGGAGAGTCCTCGAACGCCATATCAAATCTCAGCAACATTGCCAACATGATGCCGCACTACAATCAGACGAGCCTCGCGTATCGCCAGCAGCAGCAACAGGTCGCTGACAACCAGCAGCAACATCAACTGATAATGCAGCAGACGCATCAGCAAACGTCGACGCAACAGGTCCAGCCGCACGCCGCGGTTGCGGTTGCGGCCCCCGCCGCCATCGAAGGGACCCAGTACTGGTACGGGTATCCGTCCCGGGCCATACCCGCGACGCCGGCGTTGCACCCCCAGCATCAGCCGAGTCCAATCCCTCCGCAGTTTTTTAACCCCGAGATGCTGTCCGGATGGCACTACACCACCCAGTACCCGCCGTATCTGCAGTATCAGCCGCAACACCTGCACTTTCAGACGCAATCGCAGCAGCAGCATCACACGCAAGAGCTGGAGCAACATTCGCCGTCTGAGCAGCGCATCCAGCAGCACTTGTCCCAGCCACATCTGCAACAGAATTCACCGCCCGAGCAGCTCTATCAGCACTCGTCCCCGCAGCAGCACCTCCAGCACAGTTCGCCGCCCCAACAACTGTGCCAGCAGCATCCGTCGCCACATCAGAGCCTGCAGCAGAACTCGCCGCCTCAGCTCTGTCAGCAGCACAGTCAACAATTGACCACCTCGTCGCCGCAGCACCTGCAGCAAAATTCTCCGCCGCAGCAGCATACCCAGCCGAATCCGTTGACGCAGCAGCGCGTTCTCCAGCGGTCGTTGCCGAAGCACCACCTGCAGGAGAGCTCGCCGCCGCAGTTCTTCCAGCAAAACTCGCCGCCGCAGTATCTTCAGTCGCAGATACCGCCGAGGGAGCAGGACTATGAAATTTCCTACAAGCGACGAATGTTGAAGTGGAGCATAAGAAATGTGAACATCGAGACGTTCCGTAATCAGTATCCGTCAGCGACCACCGCAAGAATGAACGGCAACGTAGAGAGCAGTATGAACGGCAGTGTGAACGGCAGCCTGAACGGTAGCATCAACGGCAGCAGCAACAGCAACAACAGCAATAACAGCGCTTCACCTACAACGTCGCCGAATTTCCATATTGTGCCGTACGAAGACTTGTCCTGCACGTCTCGCAACATGAACCTATCGTCCACTTCCGGCAATATAAATCTGATATCGACAGGCATGAACCTACCATCCACATCTAGAGACATGCCGTCCACATCGAGAGACATACCATCCACACCAAGAGAAGTGTCATCCACATCGAGACGCCATCAACTATACCCATCCCACAGAATCCAGGGGAGAAGGAGCCCGTACGAGTGGATGAAAAGGCCGTCGTATCAAAGTCAACCTAAACCAGGTTAGTAAAACATGTTTCTAGCATCACTGAATCCTCTTCGTGTTCACCTTTAAGAAATTAAAAAAAAATGATGTGTCACACAAGAATAGAAATTTAAAATTTAATCTTAACTTGAAAATTTTGCAATTGCATGAATAATAAACGCTGCCAATTTCGAACACTGAAAAAATACATTCTTAACATGTTTATAGTTTAATATTACTTGAAAATTCTGTATACAAAAGCAATTAATTGTAAAATTTGAAACGAACAAAACCATCGAAATAGCAAAAAACAATTGACTTGAGATAGAAAAATTAAATATTTAATTTCTTGGCAATTATCTTTTTCGACATGCTATATGAAACTGAATATTTTGTATAAAATTCTCATCTATTCTAAAAGAAATAAATTTACTTACTGCAAAAAGTTTTTAAAATTATAATAAAATTTATTATATATGAAATAAAAGGTACAGATATAGTTTTTTTAATATCTTTTTCAAGTAAATATAGCTAAAACTAGTTAAAATTCAACAAAATTAATATTAAATTTCATGAATATCAATTTGGCTCATTTCACAGCATAACTGATAAATATCAAAAGCATTTTGTTATCTATCAAAATTCGACAGACTATATGTATACTGTAAATTATATGTATATTGAAGGCTATTTCTCTCGTTTTATTTTTTACTTTATAAAATTGATTTTAACTTGTTAAAAATAAATTCTACAACGTGAATAATGAATGATTCAAGCGCGCGCCGTCGGAATTATTTTATATCTCGATTTATTCATTTCTTTTTTCGTGGTCCCACTTTATTTTTATCTTATCTTGCAATTGACTAAATGTAATGTAACGCAATTTACGTGAAAATTGTATCACAATTAAACAATTTAAATTTTAATTGAGAGATGAGAACAATTATATTTTAGAATATACATGACGTTTCTAATATATTTCATCAATCTTTAGCAGTACGTATAAATATTTTGTTCATCATATAAGCGATAAAATGATAAAGCCCACAAATATATTCATTTTGAATTATATCAATAGTTTTGTTAATAAAACTAAAACCAAATAAATTGTCAAAAATATTATAGTTATCCATTTCAATATTTTTTTAATAAAAAAAATAAAACACAAATATTTTAATTTAATCAAGTTCTGAATTTAAGAAATTGAAAAATTATCGTTGAATCACTATAGAAATTCAAAAGACATCTAAAGAAATTTTAAATATTCTTTTGATATTATGCATGTATTTTCTGAGAATACATTTGTTAAATTTTAAAATATTTTAAAATATACAGATGCAGATTTTTTTGTATCAATAAATCTTTTGTTTGAATGTCAATTTGATATTAAAGAAACGATTTTGCAGAGATCGCGATTGCGATTCGCGTGGCCGAGCTCTGCCCATGAACACTTAATCTTCAGTTTCAAGTGCTCGATTAAGAAATCGGATTAAAAAGCCACGTGACAAAGTTACGTACTTAACGAGAAGTTCTTTCGTGCATATCGCGCGCGGTCATAAACACGTCTCCACAGCGGTCTAGATACGGCCATGTAAACACGGTAACGGACGAGCAAACATCTAATTGCTCTCAAATATTTGTGAGATAATCCCCTTCCTTCCCTCCTTCACTCCCTCTCATCGTCCACCTCGATTTTTCACCGGACTCGAACGAAAGTCTCATCCGTTCGCACGGAACGCGTCCTGAATCAACACACGCGACAAGAAAGAATTAACTCTCGCTGTGTTTCGCGGGCCCGTAATTCGGTATACAGCCGTCGAAAATTCGTTCAATTTCCCCGCTTGACATAAATGCACATGAGGAGATAGCTCTTTGATGAAAGAGATGTTCTTTCCATTGTTGCAGCATGCAACACCGAAACTGTCGGCAGCGCGGATTCAACGTCGCCAATAAATGAGCTCTGTTGTCGACTTGAGATTCTCGGTACGATTCATAATTAATTAATTGTCGTGTACGATATTACGTTTGATGTTTGCATGCGTTACAGTATCTCGATTGTGCATGCAGCTCCTGATTGTTCTTTGTTAGAAACGTTTCTCTGATTTCTAACTCGGATATACGCCAGTTTGCAAATGTTTCTGAAAATGACTGCACAACGATGAAAAGTAAGATATTTTAGAGAACCCGTAGATTTTTTGAATATATTATTCATGCATACAATGTATATCGTATACATAAAAGAAAAATCATGTGATATTTTATATTGACTGACATGCTAACAACGTTACGCCAACGACGCTAAACGAGAGATAGATTGATTTTAGCAATCGAAGATGACAACATTAGTCATTTTTAATTCAACAGAATCGTAAATTTATATATCGGTTTAGCGTGTAAGTAAAAACATTCTCGCAGAGGAAAGTTTTTTCTGAGAAGGCATTTTCAGGTATATGTATAAGCTCTACGATCTCAATGAAAATATTTCGCTATGCATTTAAAATCGAAATAGCTATATATCTGACAGTTTTGCATTTCAAATATTTACTTATGCACCATTTATACATTTAATACAATTTCTTCCAGTATTTCCGAGTAATCTCAGGTACTCATTTAAGGGTAGTATTTGCATATCAAAAGATACATTTTGAAATTATAAACTTCGGATATTCTTTTTTAAAAAAGTCATAAATCTCAGAGTAGGGAAAAGTGCGCATGAAAGAGCCAGGTCTTGAAAGAGCCATAAAATTTTCCTTAAAATCTTTGACATGATATAATGCGACATATTTGTAACCGACTCCAATATTGTATGAATGTCAGTTATTTTTTTACCATTATACATCCTTAAAATATATTCTTAAAAACATACATTCTAAAACATACATTCTTAAAAAAGGCGTGATAAATCGAAAGTATTGTTACCTTTTCTCCGTGATGCAGATTGATTCAAGACTCGGCTATTTCATGCCCACTCTCCCCTACATCATGGACAATCTTTAACCGCTGTCAGGATTAACATGCTAATTCAAACTATTTCGTCCCAAATCCCGAATTATCCCTCGCCTGATGCACCTCGCCCATCAGGCGCTTCGCAGAATCCACCCCAGTTCTTCTCCTTCGTCGCCGTTTCTCTTCTGTTCTCTTATTTGCATTTTACTTCACGCGCGTGCAGTAAGTACGCACCTTAAGTACCTTGAAACGAGCGTCCCGTACCTTCCAGCGGCAATTATCTGCGTTTTATGGTTATATTGCGGGCAGAAGCCGCATGGCAGAGCCTCTCACCACGACACAAAAACGCGAGGCGTGCATTACAATTTCGTGAGGGACGGCCTCATGCATGCGCTTTCTCGTTCGCGCATCGCGAATCGCCGCCGTTCGGTTCCGTTCCGTTCCGTGAGAGCGATCCTCACGCGATTTCTACTACTTTTATGGCACCTTCGTCTGGCTACAATCCTCTTATCGACGCGATTAAACGTAAACAACAAAGAGGAAAGATTTAATATCATTCAGGTAAAGACATCGATCCTTATTATTCCTATCGTTAATTATGGAAAGTGATCCAATATATAAAAAATTATTAAAAGTGAAATAATTAGTCCTTTATTATGTACGATTTTTCTTATCGTCCGGTTAATGAAGCCTAAGATCTTTTCCTTCAAGACGTCGCGCATCTCGTAGTACGACGAATGATTTCATCAGTCAGCCTGTAAGCTTTAACGTCTTCTTTAGAAAATGGTACTGTTTGTTGTGTGAAAGGGACTCCACCTATCCATGACTAGAACTCTTCATTATGGTCGAGTGTTTTGACAGCAGCAAGATCAACGACAAGATCGATACATTGTCGAGCCTCTGGTTAAACCTTGACCTGCGCTGGTCACAGCGGAAACCCTCGAGACAAGAAAAGTCCATGAAAGTGTTTGGTGTTACGCGATTCGACTCGCAGCACGCCATCAGACATCTGTAGTTTTTCGTCATGTTAAACGATTCATCATTGGCGTCGCGAGTTCAGTCTCGAATCGACTTGATGAAAATTATATGACTGACGTAAAAAAAAAACCGATGGGCAGGAGGATTTAAGAGAGCGTTCACGAGGCGCTTCGGCTGGATGTTCGACTAAAAATTCAGCTCGAGACTCAAATACCCAACCATACAATTAATAGAATGGAATCCATACGACCGTGAGAGGCGTCGAAAGATTTAGGGATTTACGGAAATCTTTTAGCAAATAGCTTCGACACTTTTGACTACGTGACGGATATATACCACAGTTATCTAATATTTTTAGTTATTTTATGATAATGTTCTTCTTCTTGTCGTCGCTCGCTGTAGAATTCGAATGCCGAGATTGCAAGACAATAAAACAGTCACGTCTAGAAGCTGTTGAATTCCGTTTGGCCACGCGCTCCGCAGGTATACGATGGAATTCTCTATTTCTTTAGTTTCTTTTGTCTGCCTATGTTTGTTTGCTTCGTCAGTTGTTGTTCGTCACTGATTCTAGGATGAAGTAGGTGTTAGTTCATTTAATGCATATACTTGTGCTTTTTTTCATCAATTAGCACGTACAGTTAAATTTTTATCCTTTCTTAGTTTTCGACAATTTTTTCATTTTCATTTTTTTGTGCATTATATATTTTATTCATATCCATAAATAATCAAATGTAAGATAAAATAGAATTCTTTAAAAATTCGCTAAATGTGATTAAATAACTCGCTTGCTAGTACGATTATGACGATGATTATAATTTTAAGTTATTTATAATACATACATATATATTTATGTATTATATACCTTTCCTTTTTTCTTTCTTAATATGTTCTTCTAATATAACTTGATAAGATTTTTATAAAGCTTGAAACGTTGCGATAAAATTTAGCGAATGAACATTTTTAGATTTAATTCGAACTTCATTATGGCGTCGGTTTTTTTAATAAAATTTATTATTATGTATACATATGATAATAAATATATTTGTTAGGTATTATTATCAGCGTTATAAAAATATTATCGAGCTACATGAAATACTAAAAAGAGAGAAAGGAAAAGTATTTTCAAGTGCTGCAGTAGAATAGATAGTCGCAGTTACATCGCGACTAAACCGCTACCAGTTGTGCGGTAAAAAATCTCTGTCTCCCTCTCTCTTTCTCTCTCTCTCTCTCTCTTCGTTCGCAGGCACTTGATATGCGATATACAAATGCGAGGTGGCACAATAGAGGTAATTGTGACGCCGTTGACGAATGGCACCCGCGCGAGTCGGCGCGCGGCTCCGGCTAGGCCGACACGAGATATCGTCGGGGGTTGTCAAACGCCCGCAGGAAAAGCGGGGCACGCGCTTTTGCCATTCCGCGGCGTGAAATGGAAGAGCAAACGCTATAATGGGGTGGCAACGAGTCCCAGGAGCACCGTTTCTTCGCCCCCTTCTCGCTCGCGTCTTTCTCTCCACACGTCTCTCTCTCTGTCCTCCCGCATCTCGCGGCCGTTCGTAAAATCCGTCGCGTTTCCTCTCGCTCTCTCCTCTTCTCCGTCGCGCTCGTTCGCATTTCGCGCACGGATACTCCGGAGAAATAGCTCCGGCGGATTCGTTCGTTCGAAAGTATAGACAATGATGGATCCAACGAGCTAGATACATTTTAAGAAATCCGTCGATGTTCCGCTCGCGGTTGACAAATTTTAGCAAGCGATAGTCGGTACGCGTCAGATTAAAAATTGAACGATTAGAAATATTTATGTTAGTTATTTTAGTATAGAGGCCTGATTATAAAATATCGATTGTTGTCTTCTTTCCGAGTTAAAAAGAATATCGTGAGCTATTGAGAGCATCTAGTACATCGTGGTCGCGATCGGCGTGCTGTCGAATAATCGGGGTGCGATATCGGCAAGATGAAAAACGCCGACGGTAATCCTTCCCCTAACTCTTATGGCTCTACGTGGTTTGTGCGTGAAACAAAAAAAAAACAACCGACGACTTGCCCTCTCGAACAACAGCCTGTACACTGTGCAAACCATTCGAGACTTACACGGACTTCTCCGAATGTAAAAAGTTCAACTGGGAGTTGCGCAAAGTTGCTCCGTTAACCGTGAAAAAGTTCCAGAAACTAGAAACATCGATTTCTTAAATCTCCCCTTCGCGTCGGATGTTACTACAGCGAAAGAGCAAATCACATTCACCTTCGATATTAAATCAATTTTTCTTATTAAATCATTTATTTTCTCATTTTTAGGGTTAATTACATTTATATAGGTTTGATTGAAATTATTGACGGTGCTAATTATTTAGATTATTATTACAAAAATTGCATAATTACGAAATTTAATTTGTTACTTTTTGCGAATATAATTTACTCATATTTGCCATGAAATGGATACTTTCAGGTATTAATATCGTATCATGATACTAAAACATTTAAATTCAATTTCATATTTAACTTTATTATTAATCATTCATCTTTTTCATTGTTACGATAAATATGCTATGTATATTCAGCTTTGATTAAAAAATTAATTGATAAAATTATAGATGATGCTAATTATTTGCATTTTCGCAATAAGAATTACATAATAATGAGATTTAATTTGCTATTCTATGCGATAGTTTGGTTAATATTTATCTTTAATTGATGCTTTCAGTTCAGTTTTTAGTATATAGGTGAATGTTGCAATTTTGCTTCGCGATAAAAATTGATTCGGAATCGCAAAATTATTTTTGTGAGTGTAGTGCGGCGAGCGCACGCGAGAAATCTATCGCAATTAAGGCCAGTACCGCATACAGTTTGGAATTTTTTTTTTTGATTCGATTACAATCTTCAAAGATAAAGAGTCTGCCTTTTGATAAGGTTTAAGGATGTTTCATGTGTTTGTTTACGTGCATCAGGCTGCGCGACGTTTGCTCTTAACATGTCAAATATTTGCACGTCTAACAATACGTACAGCGTAACAGAAAAAAAGAGAGAAAGAGAAAAATCCGAACTACATTACGTGATATCACATTGACGAAAACCATGGCGAACGCTGTCTAATATTTATTCCTCGTTTATCTCGTGTAATTTTTAAATCTAATTTTTTGATATTTTTTGATTCTTTATTGATATAATAGAGATATATTAAACTAGGCATTATGTAATCGCAAAGTAATCAATTATTGCGAAAAGAAAATCCACCTTAGGTGACTATAATTTATTCTTGAGCAAAAAAGAAACGTTATTGTACACTTCTTAGATTTTAGATTGTTATTCAAAATTATTAGAAATTAGATATAGTTTGTAGTCTAGGCTTATTGTTAGCTAATATCTTCAAATTGGATACAATATTTTTTTTTAAAGAAATAGCGCGATTTAATTTATTTGGAAAAGAATTGATGCCTTTTTTATACATATTAATTCTTTTTTCTCAATTACATCTTGATGTAATTAAGTGATATCGTAGCTTACATTTCAAAATCACAAAGTTTGAAATCAGATTGAAGGTCCCGGTAGCGGATAAGATATAGTGGTTAACAGTGAATATACGTGAAAATCGATTTATTATACAGCACGTCTCACATGGGATGTGTAACAAAGACGTGATTTAAGCATTATCATAGATACGAAGAGCTGGAAGTATCCGCGATAACGATCTCTCAATCTCATTCCGAGTAGATGAAAACTCAAAACCAGACAGTCTGTAATATATTGCTGCGTTATTTGAACAGATTATACGGATTTAATCATGAACGCGCACCGCATGCGTCGACACGTATGTCGCTTAAGCGTCAACGTATCGCCTAATTCTTCAAATTCTCATTGTTTACATTGCCTCACATGAATTTTCTACACAATCGTGCGTAAGAAAGACGTCTTACAAATAAGATAAATTTTTCGTAAGTGACTTATATAAAGATGTAGACATGTCAAATTCGTTTTCTAAAGCGCATGTAAGTTTCAGTTCAAAATCCATATTTTTCTTTAAATATGTTTATATACATAGATTATTTTATATACATGTAATTAAGATTATTAAATTATATATATAAAATTGAAATATATGATTATTTTATATTCGGAAAAGATTTTGTAAAAAGCTTTTTCTTGGCTTCTAGATCTTTGACCGACATATTTTTATAAAAAATCGCATTTCGCGAAATCCTCATTTAGAAAATTAGATAAAAAATTAATTAATAATTTATTTTGTAAATTGGAAGTTTATCTTCGGTCTCTCTTTCATATCAAGATTTAATTTTGCAATCATTGATTTGAAAAAAAATATATATATAAAGAAAATTCAAAAAGAAAGAAAATAATCTCAGATCTCGAAGATTATTAGGTATCTGATAGAAATGGATATCAATTCGATTTTATGAATTTCTTTCATAGAAGCTCATTTTTATGGATTCCTTTTTGACTTTATTATTTATTCTTGCCATCCTCATTGTGCATCCTTGCCACGAGAATATCCTGCTGATCCGATATCAGCCATGCTGGCTCAAACTGTAGCCATTCTGTGTACGGACGAAAAGTCTAAGGTCGCTAGCTTATTCGTAACGCCGTGAAGGCCTCGGAGTTGCCTTATCGAGGAGTGGTGGATTAACGTGCACGCCTTTGATCTCGCCGGCGGAGCCTTATCTAATCGTGTCCCTCTCTCTTGAGCCATCTCTTGCCGTTCCCACATACACACATACACACATGCATACACACACTCATGTCCCTGTTTCCCGTTCCTCTCTCTCTCTTTCTCTCTCCGTTCTGTATTTTGTGCGCGTGTTACCGCCAAGAACACCATGTCGTAAGAAACGCATTCACACTGTGCGATTGCCAACGCACCTCTTCTTCTTTTTGTCGCCTTCTGGCGCGTTATTTTCTCCCATGAGAAAATAATCGCACTTCACGTTATTTATTGCAAATTGTAGATTGCACATCTGATTCTGCGAATGTCGTTACTTCAAGCTACCGCAATTTTGTATATATACATACATGAGTGTGTGTATTATCCTTTTTCTTTATGTATAATAATTATGATTACCATAAAATATACATTAATCCGCATTAGAAGGTTAATGACCGTCTTATTCTCCTTCCATATCTTCTTACAATTTTTATGTGTTTAGAGCTCGATTATAATCGTTTTAAACGCAAGCTATTAATGTGACAGTATTATATGTATATTTAATATGCCTGGCGTTCTATCTATTGATGTTTTATTAAAAATTTCAAATTAAAATTATTTTTGAGATGCGAGACAAGTAGATGAAAGATAATATTTACAATATGTTAATAATATGCAATTGTCTTCTTCAGTTGTCATCTTAATATTTTGTTTTTGTATCTTAATAATTTATACTATTGCAACTCTAAAGTAATCAATTTCCTTTACTAAGAAAAATAATTACTGTAAATTGTAAATGCTGTTATTTTCAACACTCTTTCAAATTCTCTCTTTTCTCTTATTAAATATAATCAATATAAATATCATTATAGAATCAAATTAAATTTATGTTAAATGTAATTCAGATAAATATTATTTTAATATGTCTAATTAAGGTTACTTGTGATTAATAAAATTTTTCATTACAACACGTTTCTCACGATATCTTGAATGAAACGAATTGTTTACTACAATCAAAATATTTTTGGCAAAAATTTATACGGCTATTTCTATCGGTTTTCTTTTTATATCTTTCTTTCATTTGAATCTATTACATTGATTGTAATAAATTTATTTTATTCGCAAATATAGAATTGGCAGGCGATTATTCATTTCATTGATCTTCTTGCGGAATGACTAAAGCAAATTGCCTCTCACATTTCTTAATTCGACGCGAAATTAAAATTACGAAATATCCTTTATTTTATTAATGTCGCCACGCGGTATACGCGCTCGCTGAAAACGTTATCTCTTTAACGCATTATTGACAAGAGAATCAGCACGATAGATATTAACCGCGTAATAACACCGGCCGTTATCTGCCTCTTTTTCAGGGAAGACTCGCACAAAAGACAAATACCGAGTGGTCTACACGGACTATCAAAGGCTAGAACTCGAGAAAGAATTTCATATGAATCACTACACCACAATTAAACGCAAGGCGGACCTCGCGGCTCAGCTCGGTCTCACGGAGCGTCAGGTAAATGTTCATGTCCCTTGAAACCAGCGAAAACGTCACGAATCGTCACCGCGGAACGATCGCCCAATGTAGCCGTCTCTTTTGCAGATAAAGATCTGGTTTCAAAACCGACGGGCGAAGGAGCGGAAGCTGCTGAAGAAGCAGCAGGAGCAGTCGAGAGAGCGGCAGATGAGGGCGCAGGACGTCGTGGCGGCGGCGGCCGCGGCCGCGGCCTCCACAACGATGGAGGCGATGGCTGGTGGCATCATGGGTTACGCCACCGCCGCCGGCACGGAGATGGGTGGGATGCTGGGCGGTCTGATGCAGACCAACGAGAGCACCCCGTCCGCACCGCTCGCGGCAACGCCGACGACGTCGACGTCTCTATCCACGTTGCCCGCACCACTGTCCACGTCGCAGCCTGCGTCGCAGCCCACGACGCTGCCTATGCAGTACCCGGGCCACTCTAATCCGATGTAAAGGGCCCCGGCGCTGTCGAGGACTTGCCGGAAGTTCGGACGGCTCGCGTGGCGGGACGGATGGATGCGGACGACGCGACGGTGAGATGCCCGTCGTCCGTCCACTTCCCAACCCAACGTACAAAGGACGTCGCGAAGAACAGACAAGCGAACGGACAGAATAATTAGGACCGCGTAAGGTAATTAAATGTAGCTCGCACATGATACACAACGGCCTGTGATATACGACCGTTATCGAACACGGATCGTCCGTGGATTACACAGATCGCGGATAGAAACGCTTTGATCTCACTAATCTCGTCGGGTTCATGTCCACAGCGATCCCCGTTAATATGACGGTCGTGCTTCAGTAATTTGCGCTCTACGTTCGTTAATTCCGCAGGAGTCGAAGCCGGAAGTGAATGTCGAATGTGGACCGCATGGACGCCTTCGCACTTGGCAATTCCGAATAGAATCTAAATGTATCGTGTATCTAGATATATTCGTGCAGCCTATTACACGATCGCGTTTCGTAATTGTACCTGGATATTAGGGGGGATTGAGGGAATTAAAAAATAGAGAGTCTGTTTGACTATCCCGATAATAGGGAGATCCAACCGTCTGCGCGAATCAAGAGTTACGCGCATAGTCTGACGTTTAGTTTTAAGGGATAGTAGTATCCGAAAATAATCGAGTTATCCAACCAAGCATGTTAACTCTTTAACTTTAACGCACGAGAGCTTCTTTGTAATTTACGGAGGAAAATACGCCGCAATTATGACATTGCACGAATTTATTATCTCTATCGGCATAAAAACGACGTCGTAAATTAACCGCGAGAAGCGTTGTAAATTTCACTTGCCTTTACTGCAACTGTTTCAATTTCTACCAAAACTATATATACGCACATTATTACATATGTAAATAAATATATATTAAATATATATTATTTTATATTCAAATAATGAAGATATGCACAGAGTTGAAGAGTTAATTGGACTCGGATCCGATTCAGTTTAAATGAAAAAAAATCGGAATCGAACGCTGGATGCTCGAAAATTTTGGATATCACTCGTATATCACTAGTCAACGCAATTTACGGCGCTCTTAAATGTTAAAATGCAAGGTGCACGCCATGTACACGTGGCGATGGAACGTGTACATGTTAGGTGTAGACAAAAAGTGCGCATGACATCACAAAAATTAACTCTTTCTTCCGTTTGTTGTGATTGATCGTTCGTTTTCTGTATCGACATTATCCGCGCGTGCAAAAGCATATTTTCACGTTCGTTACGGCGCGCACTTTTTCTTTTTTTTTTTGTTTTTTTTTCTTAACCAACCTCGATGCCGTTCCATTGTAATTCCATGCGATTTATTACATTGAGTACCTATATTTTTTTTAATCGTTGCATATAAAAACCAATAAGTGAGTGCTCAGCTTCGATCATGCCTAACTATAAATCGATGATGGAAAAAATATTAACAATTATCGGTGCCGCTTATGCACGACGATCGGGATTTGCCACGATTTTGGGCGTACCTGTAAATTATTGAATAGCGCGATCTTTTCGCTAATATACTGTAAATACGTACATTTGTATATAAACGTGCTGTAAATAAAATGAGATTGTAAATTATGAAATTAAAAAGGATATGTGCCTTAAGGTAAAGTATAGATCGAATAATGGATAATGTCGATATGAGGATAATCAATTTCTAATTCGATACTTTAATATAATGGCATAATATAATAGTGTTACATTTGTTAATAGCAAAGCAGGTATTGCTTGAATATTACGATAACATCCGCGAAGTCTATATTTTCCCTAGACTTTCCGTATATTTCTTATAGTGAATATTTACATAACAAAAATGGTGATCGCATCGACGGAACGCTATCTCCATAATTGTAAAAATTAGCAGATAATATTGTTCATTGTTTTATAACGTGAGAAAAATAACGATGTAATATTTAAATCTCCGATATAATAGTTAAGAATAAATCTTATCTGTTATAATCTTTTTTTTATCTATAAGAATGTTTTTTATCGCTGCAATCCAAAAATTGTCAAATCTTTTTTGGATTATATTGTTATAGTAATGCCGTTTTCGTGGACGAAAATATCCTGCGTTTTTAATTCATTCTTTAAAAATATACAAAGTGATATTGTTAACATAATATTTATAGAAATGTGATTCATTTCTGTCCAGTATTTTATAATAATAACACGTATTGTAATAATATAATTTTTTTTGTAAATAGCCACATATATTCCCGCAATGAAACTAATGGAATTTTCAATTGTCCGAGCCATCTCTTTGTCAATTTTTAATAAATTATATATCTTTTATTCGCCTTTTGACAAATCATCTATTATTTAAACATATATAATTTTACAGAGTCGACACTTTACTCTGCAATCAAAGAATTGAAAGACTCACCATTTAATCGCCATGCAACGCTGCTGCTTAATGTTGCCACACGATATTCGATCAAGTAAGACCAAGTGGACCTTTGTTCCAATTTTATTTTCCATATTTAGCACGATGGACCAGAACTTACCGAGAGTGTATCAGATCCAGTCGTCACTAACATTAACACGCGAGCAATGATTTTTCGATTGAAAGTGGTTTTGCACGACATTAACCATCATGGTGGACGCGAACATGATGATCGTTACTCGAATATTAGATTCTACGGAAATTATTTCAGTCGATTTGCTGCGGCAATCTTTCGCCTGTTTCCAATACTTACTCAAGTGACTCGATACTTACTCGGTATTCTCATCTCGCACAATGTATAATAGTAATTTCAAAATTATACACGTCAAGAGATGAAATGAAGGGACGAGGACCAACTCAGCATGAAGATTAGTCGATCAAAGACATTGATGGTTGCGTTCAGTTGCAATGAGATTAACGCTTCTCGTCTCCGTCTTTTTTTTGCGCACCAAACCCCCTACGGAGAAGGCCGCTTCCGTTGTAAAAATTAACTTTTTGTACCGTTCTTGGGCGATGCAGAGTTCTGAAGTTCTTCCGCAAAGATCGCGGATGCGAGGATGACACTGAGATGAAGAACAATGAGGGAACTTGTCCGATGATATGTGTTTATTAGTTCACAGTCGATGTGATACTGATCGATTTTGAAATGTTCGGAAAATGTACATAAGAAAAACATCGACGAGGATCTCTAAAACGTTCGCTATCGGGTGTACAAACTCTAACTGTGAATAATGCGTTGCCAGATTTGTCAATCCGATTATCTTTTTTGTATTAGATACTTATATCACTCATTTAGTTGGAGGTGACTAAAGTAGATAATTGAAGATTTATAGAATAATCGAAAAATAAAGCGATCGATCGTGATTCTGAACGACTGATTATCATAGAGATAGCTTCATTCGTTTGATATCGAATACGATCGCTTCGCGGGCGAATAAATTATGGATTCGAACATTACGTACAGTCCGAAGTAAAAAGATAGCACGTTATTTTCCAATTGTTTTTAGATGATTACTGAAAAGCGCTTATATAGATATCTTCGAACGAAGCTTCTTGTGAATCAATTCCAATTCATCTTTATACGTACACGAAGAGAATTTTCTCTTAAAAATTTAGTCTAAAAATCACGGTAATCGTGGGATAACTAATATTTTGAAGATTTTTATAAATTTTCTCAGATTTATTCATATCTATCACAATAAAATAGAAAATATGTTTGATTAATATAACAATCTGCTTGGTAATTTTTATTATGTAGTCTACAAAATTTCTATTGTATATTTCACAAATTCCTATCATTTTCGGTAATATTTAGTAGGTTTTTTATTTTTATGTAGTTTAGTAATATTATTCCACTCTTATTAACAAATATGTTAAAATTTGTAGTGAATTTTACAGTAAAATATAACGAAAAATTCTCTCTGTGTATAAACGTACTTTCATGATCGACGCTTTTTACATGCAAAAAGTTATGGTCTTCTTTAAAGGGATGAAAATGCATCTCGCATCTGCGATTATAACGTTGTTAATTAGGCAGCGGTAACGCGATCGAGTGTGTTTTTCGAAATTCGTAATTTACAGCCGTTGGCGCGTGTCGCATTCAGTTGAATTCTGTGTTATTTGTGTATCTGCACATTGCCGAGTATGGTGCTTGCGAATCCAATCGAGCAACGATAAATGACAGTGAACTCGACTGATCGTATGGAATTCATGTGCGAAACAGAGTCTCACGAGTGCAAGTCGAACGAGGGCCAAGTGCCGAAGTATGCTAATTATTATTGTAATACATATGGACGAACCTCCATTTGGGACCTAAAAGTAGGTAAGACATAAAAGGAATAAAATTTCTTTTTGACTAAAGAATCTCTAATAAATAAGATTAATTTCTTATTTATACATATATTTACTTGCATGTGTATAGGAAAGCATTAGAAATAAGAAGAATAAAAGAGCAGTAAAATAATAGAGCATCAATTAAGGTAAATAAATGTATTTAATGAATCTAAACAATGTAGACGGCCTATAATTCATTGGAATACAATTTAAAATATATAAATAAATGATTATATGCATGTCTATTATTTTAATAATAATCAGAATAATACTGAATTTTTTTAATTGGAGCAGCTCTATTAAATAAAATTAATTTTTATTTATATGCGCATATGCATGCATATAGGAAACCATCGGAAGCGAACAAGAATAAAATATTGGCGCATCAATTAGTTATTAGATAAATTAAATAAATCTATTTAGCGTCGAGTCCATCTTATACAATCTATAATTCATTGAAACATAAATTAAAAAATATAAATAATCAATACTGTACAAGCATGTCCATTACTTTAATAATAATTGCAATCATGCTAATACTAATAAAACGAAATGATATATTAATACAAAACGATAGTGAAAATGTTAGTTAATTGCGCTTTTCTCTCGCGCCGTGAAAGTCAGATGCGGCTGTAAGCGGTCAGTCCGAGATTATCCAATTCACACTACCGGTCTAATCCCGATTTAGGAATTATGGGGTGTGGAGTGTAGCCTTTAGCGAATTTTATTGTTTGTCGTTTCGCGACGGCCGCGTTGCGCCATGGGCGCGAGCGGGTCTCGTTAGAGATCGCGCGGTAAACACAAACGTAAAAACGCGTAATGCACTTTATGCGAGCACCATCCTCCCCGTTTCGGGTCCTATCCCATCCACGCATACCGCGAGCGCAGACGAAGGTGGCAACGAGTCCCGCGGGGGCACTGAAGTTAACTACCAGATCGATGTCCGACCCCAGTCCACCCTGTCCCCCTTC